>CM029770.1:12519918-12780762 GCA_017562165.1 Ectropis grisescens | reverse complement strand
AACGGTTAAACGCACGCAGTTTTTTTCAATTGACAGTGACATTTAAATGACATTGACAGTGACAGTCAATGGTATTTGACAGTAAAGTAATAGTTTTATTTTCAGAAATAAAATAAAAAGTCGTTTCCTTGAACAGCAAGCTTTATCGGCGACGCATACTTTTTAAAATTCTATAATATCTAATAGTGTACAAGACCGTTCAGCTCATGTTCGAGTCCGAAGGAGTAGTACTCGAATAAGAGAGTACTTGACAGCTCCTACTTAAAGGTAGTTTTTCAAATCTAAAGATTCCAAACATGCACTGTGTATTTGTAACAATAGCTCATATCTCCCGTACAAGCAAATACTCCTTCTACCAAGTTATATAATATGTTCTTTCGTAGGATTATTCAGAGTTATTTGTAATCAGCCTGCATCCTTTTAAGGGATGTTAAGTAAATTTAATAGGGCAACCTTATAGTTTAGAAAAATTCGTATATATTTTTCCAAATACATATTAAAAAAAATCTTTGTGCGCCCTGTCTAAAAGAATCGAAGTCTTCGTAACGCGCGCTCTTTAACGCTCAATAAATGTTGTGTCGAAATTAAAACACACTAAACAGCCGCTAAACAGTCCTGACGAGGACAAAAAAAAATTTTTTTGGATATGCATTGTGAGTTGTAACAAAAAGTGTTTGTTGCAGTGACAACTTCTTTTGGCGCACTGCAGATATATTTATCGTGGGCTGTGACCTCAAGCCTCACGCTCGGAGGGCTTACCGGCTAACTATAAAGGCCGTTACAGACGTAGCTATAACATATATTTTCATATTGTCGTGACGTCAGCAAATTATACCGTAATATATTCAATTATTCATATTATGGCATATTAATATAGCAAGATATATTTTGAGTTTATAGCATGTTTCCACATTGTCTGAGCGCATGTCACGAGTATTTTGATCTTTTAGCCCCGACGCAATAATGATAGGGTGTTCAAAGTTTGACATAACTGTGTATGTGTTTGTAGCGTCGTAGCTCCCAAACGGATGAGCCGGTTTCGTTTTTTGTGTTTGAAGGTAAATTAGTCGGAAGTGTTCTAATCTATGTTTGATATAAAACTGTACAAGAACCAACATTTTGTAGCGGCTGGCTGCCGATCGTATTTGTTAAAGTACTCGTATTTTTTCAGAACCCACACAATATGGATATCAAATGAAAGGGTTTGACTAGTATAATACGCTATGGTGAAATACAAATCCAAGATGACCGCCACTAAACAATTTAGAATTTCATAATTTAACTGTTTTTAAAATACAATCTGATCAAGATCTGGAACATCATAATAATATGTAATGTGATGTTTATGACAACATCGGCATAAAATGAGTCCAAACTCGATAGGGTTATATCGTCTAATTACTGAATTCTTATGACCATCTTCCAGCTTCATTATCACAGCTTGGTTACCATCTACGAGTAGCACTGAAGTGATAAATGTGCTCAAACTTGAAAGGGTTATGTTATTTAATAACTAAGTTCCTATGGTCATCTTCCAGCTCCCATCATCAGACCTTCGTTACGATCGAGCACCAAAGTAATCGTCGAGACGAAGAGAATGAGACCAAACTTGATGGGGTTATATCGTTGAATTACCAAGTTCCTATGGCCATCTTCCAGGTTCATCATCAGACCCTGTTTGCCATCTAGCACCAAAGCACTCGTCAAGACGAATAAAACGAGCCCAAACTCGATTGTGTTATGTCATTTAATTACAAGATTCCTATGGCCATTTTCCAGCTTCATCATCAGACCATGGTTTCCATCTGGCACCAAGGTACTTATAAAGCCAACTATAACGATTCCAGATTTGAAATGTCGGGATAAGTGAAAGTTATATGTAAAACAACCCGTGATGTGTGCTCGGATAATTTTGAAACACACTGTTGGGCCGGACATCTGTGCCGAATGTCGGATGATCTTTGGCTAAAACCACAAATCTGTGGAATCCAAACCGGAAACGACGTTGCGGCAGACCTAAAAAGCGTTGGTGGGACGATCTAGACCAATTTCAGCGAAACTGGTATGACATAGCACTGGATAGAGACAAATGGAAAGAGGGTAGGGAGGCCTTTGCCCAACATTGGGACATATCGGGCTCATAATAAACTGTTCATTCAAAATATGTCTTGCTATACCATAATTTATATTAATATGCCTGAATATATTTTACGGTATAGTTGGATGACGTCACAAAAATATACATTATAGGTGCGTGTACTCGAGGAAATATCCAGCTATGAGATATGAAAATATATATATTATATAGCTACGTCTGTGACGGCTTTGAATTTTGCTGCCTCTTCTTTTCGCTTGAAATGATAGAGACAGAAATAGCAAAAGCCATAGCCGATTTAGTTAGGCGGTAGAGGGGCGGGAATGATAGAAATCTTCGGTAAACTCGGGACCATTGCTATTGGCCAGCTACAAATGCGAAAATGTGTCAGCATTTTCCATTGGCCATCTCGAAATGGGTTAGCATTTCTCATAGCCCATCTTTATGCCATGCTAGATGGCCATGCCATGATGGGCAGACCTCACCTTTGGTTTCACCGCGTGGTTTCCAAAGTGAGCTATCAAATGCTGAGTTTTCACTCTTATCAGCAGTTCCTATGACTGCCAATTTTTATACATATAGAACGTGCCCTAAACGGATGCAGGCCGATTACCAGTAGCTCTGTATATTGTTAACAAAATCGTATTGTTTGTCCCAATAATTAATAAGAATTTAATGAATACGAAAGTTACGAATAAAAATAAAAGAACTGTTGCCCACACTGGCAATCATAAATTTGAAACTGCGTATGTGTGTAAAGAGGCTTTGTGCATGAAGGTGGAAGCAGACATGATTATGTTTTGTCTCACTCACTCTGCTGGGCACTTCTCTGTAGGTGCGTAGTCCTTTTGACAAATCGTGATCGTTACAACCTCAAAGATATGTCAATCTCAATCAGCTGCTTTGTGGCTATTTGCACGCAGTACCACGTTTGGTAGTGCATGCAGTTTCACCCTTGTGTTAATGGAATAGAGAACACTATCCCGTGCATAACTGTAATTGTGCTTGGTAATCTTACTGCGTGAGCACTACATAAACGTTTCTGAGAGCTGAAGTGTAAAGACACATTTAACGTTCCATAATACGCGGAAACGGCTGTCTCGAAATAGAAATAGAAATAAATTTTATTGCTTAAGACCGTGTACATTGATGGTGTTATACAAGTTTAGTATCAACAGTTTGTCCTAACGGACGTGCAAATGCTATGATGTGTACGGCAATAGGTTATAGGACAAGAGGTGGGTCGTTGACAGTATTTCCGTCAACATAATTTAACAGCTATTCGTCGATGGTCAACAGGTTGAAAAACAGTTTATTTAATTATTAGGTTTTTCAACAAGGCTGATCAACATTATGTAGTACCCTTAACATTAACGCCTTTAACAATAGAAGAACTAAGACTAATAAATAAGAAAGAACAATATATGTACCTATGAAAGTTCAGATGGAAATTTTCTTTAAATCTCGTTTACTTTGGTCACAGTATGATTATTATATTATTATATACTTATTGCTTAAAGCAATTTCTTCCAGACAACCTTTGCATGTTATGCTATGCGGTTGGTATCAATTTATTATGTCTGTTTACTGTTCCACATATAGTATTTGAGATTTAGTATAGCAATGTGTACAGTATTATTAGATAAAATATTATTATATTTTGTGCTCATATATTTGAATAAAAAATACTTGTGTTGTGTGAGGAATGTCGAACCATTTTTGTAAATATACTCGGATGAGGAATTGATTTATTATTTATCTAATACTAACATAATGATTTGGCACATGTTATGTTGTAGCAAGATATTAGAATTGAATAAATAAAAGTTGGTATACAGCAAAGACATTTATTTCATTTTCTACAGAATTGACATCTTACCTAATAAAGAGTAGGTAATCATAATATGGACTGTACAAAAAACTTTGTGACTTGATAAGTACCTACTCATATATTTACATAAGTTCATTTTGTCACTCATTGAAATTAAAATATACATTGCACACTACCCTCACAAAACTGCCATTATCAGTTTCTAAATAAATCTGTTTAGTTCGCTGTAAATTAAACAGACTGCACAGCTATCTTTCTATGACAAAAATCAATCCTCAAGAAATCAGGATGTTAATAAAATACAATTTGCACTGATTTGGCAAGAGAGTACCTACATACCGATATCACTTGAGCCCTAGAATCGTTAGCGGCTGATAGGTATGGTGTGGTTGTGGTTTTACTTATTTTGGTTGTTGACAACAAATAGTGATACCTACGTAAAATACGTCCGGCGCTCACCCTTTCCTGAAACCGAGAACGGAAAGAGTGAGCTCACTTTTCCCAACAATGACATTATTCCGTGCGCCTGAAGTTTAGGAGGGCACATCTTATGGTTTACGTACCTAGATGATTAAAACCCCCAAAAGTGGCAACAGTGTTTAACGAGCGGGTAAAGGCGGTAGACAGGTAGACACACAAACACGGTCAATAAATATGATATAATATGAATATAATATAATATTTTTCTATGCTTAGGTACCTACATTTTAGGTGATTGTAATAAGTATTACGTACACTACATACATAAAACCGCCATGTATAGGTACGTAGTTTAATTATATTTTTTTGTTTCTGATAGCGGCAATTCTCTCTTTCTACAAAACAATGTTGGACTGCCAGAATCAAATGCCCTAATTCCGTAGAGTTACAACTAAATAATTTTCATCCAAAAACCTTTTTGACCTACAGCCAAATAATATAATTATAATGAGGCTGTAACTTTTTGAATAACATTTATCGGCAGTTCCTACTTCCTATGACTACCAATTTTTTTTCTTGAAGTGAAAACTTATTTTGCCTTTTTGTTTGTTGTGAATTTTTTAAGACAATTTGATTGATTTGATAATTAGATTAAAACAACGTAGAATATTTTGTAAGAACTTAAAATATATTGTTTACTTTTAACTTAGTAAGTATAATATATTAAAACCTCAGATCTTACTTGGCTAGTTCTCATACACGATGTCTTTGGTACTAAAACAGTAATCTAAGAGCATTATTTTCGATAGGTACCTACTATCTACCAGCAAACCAAATTAACGCAAGAATAAGAGTTTTATATTTATCTCTCTATATAGATAGAGATTACGAGTAGGTACACAAGTAGGTACATATTTTAACTTAAAATCTACTATAAAGACCAGCAGCCATCAATTATGTTTGCGATTTTCTTTTAAAGGCACTACGTCCACACCCAAATAGAAATACTACATTTATTAACCGACTTCCAAAAAAGGAGGAGGTTATCAATTCGAACCCTGTTTTTTATGTTTTTACCTGATTTCTCGAGAACCCTGAACCGATTTTAAAATTTCTTTTGTGTTCGGATGGGTATGCTTCCCGAATGGTGTCATATAAATCTTATCGAAATCGGTCAGGTGGGTTTTGAAATATGAACCATAAACTAAAATTTGCGTACAATTTTCTGGATGATGTAGTTGTAGATTTCACAAAAGTTATGAAACTCGATCCTGTCAATACGAAATCGCGTAAATAGATTAATAAAAATAAGTTTTACACTAAAATGGTTAAATATTCTATTTTCGTACAAAAATTAAACCGACTTCAAAACCACAAATAGGCACTCAAAAGCGAAAAATAAACTAAAATCATTATTATAAGCGCTACTCATCTATTTAAAGTCGGTGCCAGTCAAGTCAAAAAGTTAGTAGATTGATGCTACACAGGCTACACGCTGATGTAGGCACACGGTAAGTAGGCATAGGTAAGTAGTACACTCCGCGAGGCATAAGCTGAGCTTTGCATTTGTGTGAGTGTACATGGATAGTGTAGGTGTGACAACCGGCCTTAGGCGCGGCGCCTTTCTGTCTCGCCGCGCTCCTGCCTGATTGGTGATCACCACACTAATGCAAAGCTCAGCCTATACCTCGCGGACAAAATTTCAAGCTCCTACCTGATTGGTGATCACTCACACTAATGCAAAGCTCAGCTTATACCTCGCGGAGTGTACCTATCCACTACCTGTTAGATTTGGCTGGCACCGATTTCAAATAGATGAGTGAGTAGCGCTTATAATAATGATTTTAGTATATTTTTCGCTTTTGAATGCCTATTTGTAGTTTTGAAGTCGGTTTAATTTTTTGTACGAAAATAGTTTTTATAAAATCTTACAAAATTAATAGTTGCCGATTTATTCCTCTATGTTCACCCAATTACCTATCTGGATGCCAAATTTGAACTTTCTAAATCATTTGGAACTGGATTAAATCTTGTCTTTTTTTTCAAATAAAAAGTGACGAGACGAGCAGGACATGTGCCTGATGGTTAAGCAAACATGCCTGCCACATAACATCACAGTGACACGCAGCTGTTGGAACATGAAGCGTCCAAATCATTACCTAGCACTGCACTGCGCTCGTTACCCAGAGATCTAAGATGTTATATCTATAAGCCCTGTAATTTCTCTGGAAACATTGCCATTCAAACCGGAACACACTACTAAAAATGGCTAAATCAGTGATTATAATGACGATTTTAGGAGATTAATATTTAAATAACTGTTTGCGGTATGTTTATGAAATTTGCATCACATATTGCAAGGCTCAATGTGTGAGCAATTTGACAAGTTAATGTGCATTAGTTTTTAAGTTATGAGGTAGACAAAAGTAGCTTCAAATGGTTCGTGTTATTTTACATGTGGTGTGGCTCGCCAGTTTATTTGAATGAAATTGGCTAGCCACCCTGCCGTGTGTCTAGATAAATCTTCAGGTGAACTAGATAAAACTTCTATCGGCAGTCCTTATGACGGCCAATTTTTTGTGACTTAAGGATTCGTATGGAAGAGTAAATGCACACTGTAACAATCACAAACAAGCTTGGAGTACGTTCATCTCTTTCTCAACTAGTGTTTGAACAAGTTCGCGAGTGCCTAATAAATATTTTGTGCCTTCCTCCTTTACCCGGGCTGAGGACCGGCATCATAAACTAAAGTCTATTTTTTCACTTGGTATTAAATAAATACAAAAATGACACCTAAAGGATGATTGTAACTGAAATAGATCACAATGTTTCGACAGATTACAATCTCGATAAAGAGATTGTAATATAACGGTGTTTACAATCTTAAGGTGACATATCTTTTGCATCAAGTTACGAGTAGAATATAGACTTTGTTTATGAGGCGGAGTTACACAAGCATTCATCCCTTACAGTCTATCTTGGCCATACTTTTCTATCATGCAACATTCGCACTTCATGCAATAGAAAATTATAAATAAATAAATATTTGTGGACAATTTGGACATGTATATATACATACACACATACATATATATATATATATATATATATATATATATATATATTTATATAAATAATAATAATATATATTGAATAATATATTTAAATAATAATACTATAATAGTAAAAATTAATAAAAACATATTTACTATTTCAGTCCATAATAATTATGTTTTTCAAATATCAACCCAATCCGTTTAGCTGCTAGGCGTGATTGAACAACAAACATGCAGACTTTGACATTAATAATATTAGATAGATAGATAGTTTATTAAATATTACTTAATTTACTATAATAGTGTATCTAAAATATAAGATAAAAAAATAATGTAATTGATTAAACTTATTAGGTATACCGTAGGTATACCACATACAACAGAGTATGACAGAACATCATGCTTCGCCATAGTATGCCCAAGAAAACCATCACCAAAAGCTGAAACACTTAAGCATAATATTAATATATCACATCAAAGCACACAATGTTATGTTAGTTATATTTACAAATGATCTCTAAAACAGTCCATTAATATGACGCCACTTTGAGCATCACAGCGTGAACATACAAATGTAAGTGGATTACTATTATCGATATTATGTGTAAGGCACTCTGGATGAAAGTGTTCATGACATTTTTGACATTCGATCATGTGTTCACGGTTGCCAGTTTTTCGACAAGTGCAGTGAACTGTTTCAAAATAATAATTTAAGGGTTTCGAAATAACTGTTCTGTCATAATGACCTGGAAACTCATTTAGTCTACGTGTTATAAGGGACTGCAACAAGTGTTTGCGCATTTGTGACTATGAAAATTTACATTACTGGGGTTTTCCCCATGCAAAGTAGTTTAGCAAAAGCTATAGCAAATAGACCGCAATCGTGTAAATTGGGTTGATGCTGGACATCGTGAACTTTACGTTAATAAGAGTTACGCTTTTGTGACTACGAATATAACTACTTCCAATTGAAATAATATCAGGACTTACTTCTTTGCTAAGAGAGTCATATAAGTCCAACACAAGTATATTGTTGCGGATTTGTCCCGATATGCAATTCCAATGATTACCATTTACATGGCAAATTTGGACAAAAGGAAGTGAACATAGTTCAAACATAGGAGGTGAGCCTGTAGACAAAATTGGATTTTGCAAGCCACTCACATTGGTATGTTCACGTTTTAACAAGGTTGAAGCTGTGTTAATAATATCATCATTTAACCAATCGTTGCCTTTTAAAATGTCCAAATTACTTTGACTTAGAATGACATTTTCAACTGTTGTCAAAACTGATACGGGGTTCCACTGATCAGTATCTGTCATATCAATGTAACGCGATTTCTTAGGTAATACAGGAAGTAATCCGTTATAAGATATTTACGTTTTCTACGAAGTGAAGGTTTTGGTGCGCGGCGCTCTTGACCAATAGCAGTAAGTTTATGGCGACCAGGACCTTTGACTTTTATGGGAAGTGGAAATTTAGGAAGATTTTTCAGTCTTTCGGAACCGTGCATATCTGTGAGTAAGTTTGTATGTATGGGAAGTTCTAGATGGAGAGGTGTGTGGAATCTATTTGACCTGTAACTTTCGTTGTCAGTATGTTTGTCTGAATTTAAATTACACGTTTGGTTCAAATTTTGAAATTCAGTATCGCTAAAATGTGGCACAGGTGAATCTGGGCGAACTAGATGGCCAATCTCATGACCAGTCCATTCCTGTACCAAATTTTGAAGGATATTTAGCCTACTGCTATATGCTGCTGTCCCAGATGTTTTCAATATTTCTAATAAAGTATTACATACTTGTTTGCACTCAAGAAATCGTTTAGTTTCTTGGTTGCAGTTTAACTGAGGACTCTAAAATCGATGTGGCGTGGGGTGAGATCGACACATGTCTATACTAGTAATATAATGAGACCTGGTCCATCTTAATGGAACTAATGCCTTATCAAAAATATCTATTGAAAGATGGGCTCGAAGTGCAAAATATGACAACAAGGTAAGTTATGGTTACTGAAATAACTACAATCACATGTGTCTATAGTAGTGTGAGCAATTCTATGCGGCAAAATCTTTACTGTATAGCAGCCAAGATCTGGTCGACTGCCAATTTCATTAGCACCCCGCGAACCAAGACCTTCTGAAATTTGACTAATGATCTGTTTAAAAGCAAAATATGTTGTTGTTTCTGACACATCATTAATTATATCTGATGGTATATCAGTAAAGGAGTGTTACGGTGAGTTGAATCTTTAAAAGCAGCAACGTGCAATTTGTCTATCATGTTCTGCAAATATAATTTTAAATGTCTATAAAATTCATTAAGAGCCGCGTATTTCTTAATGGACTGTTTTAACTTTTGATTTAATGACTCTAATCGGTTATTAGTCGTATTCCTAAATTGTATGTAGACATACGATGAAACATCGCCCACGAATCTCGACAATGTGCCATCTTGTCACAAATTTGTCGACAATATCGTAGACACCAAAATCTTCTCTAAAACTTTGAAATGCTTCATCATATGCCTCCTCACAATTAGAAAATGCCATCCTCTCAAGCAAAGTCTTACTGTCGCGATATAAAGATTTAGGTACATTTGACGAATGAACCAAATCTTTGAAACTTTTTAAGACATGAAACAAGCACAACTCATGCTTTGCTTCCGGTATGAACTTTTTGAGAGCAGAGATTTCAATCAAGTCTTTATCAGTCATGTATGATTTTATTTTTGCACATGATGGATTGTGTTGTACAAAAAAATTTACAAATGCCTCAACTATAGGTTTGGTTTCCTGTGCCAGAAGACCGAAAGCAACTGGAACAGAATGATTGTTACCATCTATTGCTAAAATAATATATAATGGCATTCTGCAATTATTAAGGCAATATGTGCCGTCTATTTGAATATGATCAGGATACTGTGCAAAATATGAAACCATCCATGAGAACTGAAAATAAATTAATTGTATTTTGTCGTCAATAGCCATCGTCTCTACAATCATACCCTTGTCTGCCTTAGCATCATTATAAAGTGATTCTAAAAACCTATTCGGATCACTCAGATTTGAAATGCCAGCCTGAACGTTCAGTTTTTGTTTAATGTTCTGAAGCGTTTTGTACTGACTTCAATGCCATGCTCATTTCTTAAAAAGGCTTTGGTTTTACCGACATTGTCGTTATATTTAAAAATTACTAATATTATCTTTAGTTGGTTGAGCAGAATCTTTGACCTTATTAATTTGTACCTTACCATCAGAATCAACATGAATACGAGGCACAAGAAAATCTACGCTTCGTATTCCCGGTTTATGGAATAATTGCGGAAAGTATGTTCATTGACAGGGTGACCACAATGTTTGTCAGTAAATGTTTTGATAACAAAAGCACCTACTTTAGAAGAGTATGCAATTTCTAATTGAGCTGGGCAACATATTTTTCACTCCTCTGAAGAGGACGTGATCCTGTAGATTTACTATCTCTACCACCATTATGGACACAAACAAATCGAACTGACTGATAACCTAACTCAAGCGGCAATTTATATTTATTACATTTATTGTACGAGGCTATCATTCTAGAGCGGCTAATGACGAACATAGGGCTATGATTTAATTGCATATATTGCTCAAAACAGTCCGCGAATTTGTTGTAGGTTTGAAATCGCATACCCGTGAAAAGCTTCGGAACGTCCACATCTATGAAACAAAACAAACACAAACAAGCTATAAACCGCATGCATTGTTAGTGCCACCTCACCACCATCGATACCATCATGTCACCACCGACATAATTATTATAACTTAGTAACATGCTTTTATAACTATACTCGTACATCACCGAAATATTCTATAAGTAAAGTTAACATACGTATAAATAAATATGGGTGGACATTTCACACACAATACCATCTGACCCCAAACTAAGCAAAGCTTATAATATGGAAGCCAGATAGCTGTTAAAATACTTTTTTTTTTAATACATACATACTTATTATAGGTACATAGAAAACACCCAGGCACAGTACAAATATTTGAATTCATCACACAAACATTTTCACTGGGTGGGGATCGAACTCACGACCCACGGCTTCGCAGGCAGACTTACTACCAACTAAGCCACCAGGCCAGCCATAGTATACCCTTTATTTTCCCACTATATACTCGAGGACTTCTCTCACTGAGAAAAATATGACTAAATATAATCCACCACCATCGCCAAGTGTGAATGGACACGTGACAATATATTAAACTGCCTGCCACATATATTTAATGAATAAACAGGATTTCGGGAAATAAACAAATATCGCACGTGAAACCGCGGGCACAGCTAGTAACTAATAATGATCAAGACAATACAGGTATTATAAAATACTTACTGTGACCAATTGGAGGTACTCGATCATGCTAGTAACAAAACAAAAGATTTAATGAAAATAAAATAGAAGCTCGCAAGTTTTCTCAAGGTCAAACACATATTTATGTTACTGTGAATCGTAACAACAGCATATATCTATAAATAATAATTGACTTTATATACTGCATTTTCTTCTACGGTTAAAAATTCTTCACACGGCAAAAGTTTCTACATTACAGATAATACTTCAGAGCTGGTCCAATATAACTTTATTCGAAATCAGTGTAGAAGTTTTTATCGTATCTGAATTTCATTTTAAATTGAGTCGGTTTTAATGCGGAGTTTTCCAGATGCAAATTGACTTGTCACAAATTGTTCTAAATTTTGCCAAGTGTGGCACCACTGTTTGTTTTTGTGAAATTTCTCTAAAAAAAAAAAAAATTGGCGCCACATAAGGTAAAATTGGGAACTGTCTTTGACAGGTCTTTTGTATCTTGAAATCGCCCTGTATCTCTCTACTTTGTGATCGCCCCATTTTTCGGTGAAAATTAAATTATTTTGTAGGTATACAATTTTCCGATAATACATGATGGCATCCCCATATTTTCGGGAATACCCTCAAGGCTCAAACGTCAATCAACGGTAGGGTACGTAGGTAGCTCGGTAGGTATGAATATGAATGTATGAGCATGAAAATTAACGTATAGGTACTTAAACATTTATAAAGTACGTAGGTACCTAAATCTGTATGTCGATCATCTCCAATCACGGCTGGGACTCAGGGCTTTCTCTCGCAAGAAATCCATAATCCGCCACGTTGGCTCAGTGTTGGTTGGTAGATGACGTATTACTTCGATGTACCTATTCTTTGAACATGCCACTTTCCTCACGATCTTTCCTGCACCGTTTAAGTAGGAGGTGATGACAAACTTGTACCTACAACCTCATGATTGTGAATTACACGTTCTAGCCACTTAGGCAACGGTCTCTAACACTTAGTAGGTAGCACCTAGGTACAGCTAGGTTTATGCAAGCTTAGCACTTAGCAACCCTGGTGTTGAAAGTTACATGATGTTAACAGTTCAATATTCCATTTCGCAAGCTTTGTACAAGACTGCGCAGTTATGATCTGAAGAAACAAAGTTCTGTGTGTACCTACTTTCAAATTCATCGATTGAAACAATGCCACTGTAGTATAATGTGTCGAAATGTACTTACGTTTGATTTCAAATGGGTCATGATGTTATAATTCAGCAACTACAGAAGCGGTGACGTCAACGTGACGTCGTTATATCCCTGTAAATAATATGAATAACCAACGATTAAAAAGAAAAAACAAAGAATTAAGTTACTATTACGTATTACGCCACTAACTGCAAATGTTAACTAGCCAGGTGCTAGAAAAGAAAAGTACTCAGCTTAGAATCCGGCGCCAAAGTAAAGGGATGAAAACGATTTATCGATATTTCTCAATATCGATGTATCGTTCATAAACATCGATTTTTTCACATTTATGTTGAAACCTTCAAAATCGAGGATACATCGTTCTTCATGAGCGATGTTTTATCACAGCGCCATCCATAAAGGGTAGTAGCTCAACTCTCCATAGCGATAGCGCCATTTCAGTCACCAGTGCAGTTTTTCTATTTAGTAAACTGGAATTATCTAAAATAGTTTTTGAAAAATTGCATATGACGAAACCCCCTTCTTTATTTTCACTTAACTATTTATGAAAATGAAAATGAAAATGAAAATGTTTATTAGCACATAAAAACTTAAGTTACTTACAATACCAACTTAATTAATTAAACATGTAAGGTAGATACAATAAAAGAAATAAAGTAAAAATAAGTCGGTGATCACTGGATCCCACACTAGGGTGACCTGTGACGTGGGTATCCAGGCTCCTTCTTCTTGTGCTGAGGGTATTTAGAAAACAAACAAAGTTTTGAACAAAAGGACGTAATAACAATGCATGCCAGATAAAAAAAAAAAAAAAAATGGTTAAAGGGTATTTGCAAAGAGTTTACAAATTTCTTTATTTAAGGGTATTTGTGATTTACGATAAGTAAGAGATAATCAGAGTGAGAGGAGAGAGTAAGTATGTTTGTGGTAGTGTGTGTTGTTATGCAAGGTGGTTTTGAGGTATGTGAGTGTAGTATAATAATAAATAGATGATCAGAATAGTTACATCGTACTTTGGTGTGTTATGTGGTGTCACCATGATATTATGTATGAGGTGGTCGTAGTGTGCGTCGAGTAGGCAGCCGTAAGCAGTAGATCGCATGGATGTGTTTCTAACAGTAACAAATGTAATTTTATTGACTAAGACAACACCACAGTACTCGTAGCTTTATACCTTTTTTATATTTACTTGAACATAAAGTGTAAAATACATAAATACAAATAATACTTTTGTGTCTTTTATGTCTTATTAAATTCAATAAGTATAAAACATGTGAGACACAAGTTTGTTTTGAATAAACATACAAAATATATTAATTTTAACTATTGCATTTTTTGTGAGAGGGCTAAATATTTTCTGAAAAATATCTAGAATTTATTTCAAATCGAATAACACCTCAATCATAATGTTAGAACAATTCGAAAAAAAATGACCTAAAAAAGCACTTGATGACTAGATTCGACTAGACTTACTACTACTACTAAGACTAGACTTGATGGCTAGATAGGTATTTTATCTCTTAGCCTAGTAATTTCTCAGGAACTCTCTGAATTTCTGTAATTTAAAAGAAAATTTCGAAGAAACGTCCCGTAGACGTAGAACTGTAACAAGTAATCGAACAGTCAGTCTGGACGGGACCCTCTGGCTGAATCAAAATTATAAATAGGAATTCAGTAGAATTGCAATTTAAATTGTGGTATATCCACAATTTAATCTGCAATTCTAATGAGGCAAATAGTGCAAAATAATGAGGCGTTTTCCAGACGCAAAAGACTTCTCAAAGCTAGTTCTAAATATGATCAAGTGTGGCACCACTGTTAGTTTTGTGAAATTTCTCTAACAAAATAAAACAGTGGCGCCATCTACGGTGAAATTGGGTACTGTATTTGATAGGTCCTTTTACGTCTTGAAAACGCCCCATTGAACTTTGCTATTACTGACAGAACCTTTAATACACACTAGATGGCGTTCTGATGGGTAATTGACGAACCGATGTTTTATTCCATAAACATCGATGTGTCGATATTATCGAACTCAAAACATCGACATCCCTATGTGAAATTTTGAAACTGTCAATGTGCAGTGTGCTAATAGCGGGTAAATCGCAGGGTTTAAAATTGAATAGTCTATTTTCGTCAATAAAACCGACTTTATTTACATTCATTTACCGATTAAATTTAAATTCAGAAACTCGAACAAATTTCTTATGAATATCACTAGACCGTCTAAATACGTATAAGCAAATTTTTAGTTTTTTTTGTTCATATTTCCAAAACAGCTACCTACGTCGATTTCGATAAGTAAAAATTTTATGGGACCTCTGAAAAATGATCTACAAAACAAAAAAATATCCATTAAAATCGATTCACAATTCGATGCGCTATCACGTAATATACATACAAAAACATACAACTGAATTGATAACCTACTCTTTTGGAAGTCGGTTTAAAACTAAATAGGAATTTCAGTGAAATTGCGTACACATTATAATATCAATTCATAATTTAACTAGAAAGTGAGCCTCCTAAGACTACAGCGGAATTAAGATGTTTTCAAATCAACTTTGCTCTATCAAAAATATAACATTAATCTATAGTAAGATTTAAATACATATTATAATTTAATCGGGATTTTTAAAACCTTTCCCGTCCAAAACATCCAAGTTTTTTTCCTCAACATTAAGATCATTGGACCCATCTAACAAAATACTATAATAAAAATTATGTGAAGAATATCATCACTACATAACCAGTTTTTCATTAAGCTGATAAATAGGCATTAATTTAAATAAAATGATTTAGAAAAATACAAGGGTTACCATTGATAGAACAAATAGAAGCATACAACGGTCCAAGGAACACTTTAAACCTGCAAGCAGAGAAGTTTCAAGAACACCACTACTTTGAATTTGTTAGTAGGCAGGAAAACTTCTGGAGGTGTACTGACCTATTGCACTCCTATGTTGTTGTTTCTAATAATAGTGGTCAATATACTACATGCGAGCTTCCTATTAAGGTTGCGATTGGCATCCGGAACAGACAACGGAGATTGGAGGAATTCTGCCCGTTGATCCGCCACACTGCTGCATTCCATAAGTACATGCTGTGGTGTTTCTTCTTCCTCCGTGCATCGTCTGCATAGAGGACTGTCTGTTACACCTATGGTAAATAGATGCTTATTAAAGGGCAGTGACCAGTTAGTATACCTATACTTTACAAATATGTTGTCCCTGTTTAATCTAATCAAATGAGGTTGCGGGCAAGTTTTTTCAATGTTGATGCAGAGAATGTGGTATAGTGGTATAAAATAAAGACACAATAAATTTATGACTTAATTTGGTATTTATTATTGAAAGTTTGTAGAATTTATTTAATAAAATTTACATCTTTGTTGTGATGTGTAGGTATAGACTACAGGCCCGTGAACAAAATTTAAGGGTCATATGAACCACCAGGAGACCTATGTAGGATACATAGGTCATCAGAATACCTCTTCTAATCCATTATTCCGCAATGCATTGAGGGTTGCAACCCCCTCTTCACCTGCACTGTTGGACAGCTTACGAGTAATGGCATAGAGCATGAATCTTATTATTTTATACCCTACTATCTTCCTACATAGGTACCTACTGGTGGTTCATATCCCTTGTTCCCCACGGCACTAGCTACCGGCACTACTAGTAATGGTAACTAAAAAACGGCGACGGAAAACATTGTGAGAACAAAATAAAACAAAACGGGAAAGAAAACCAGCATGTTCCTAGAATCTTTCGAGGCCCGCTCTGGGCCAGTGTGCCTTAACTCTCTCCTTGCGATTGAAGGTCACCAGTCCCAGCTATGGGAACCTTTAGTGGACCCTGCTTATGCTTAACTGTTTCACGCATAGTTATGTAAATTGTATATATACCTATTGTAGTAGAAGTGTCGATTTGTGAATGATGATGTAAGAAGACCCATTATAACTTAATTATTCATAATACTGCTGGCTGGTAGTGCAGATATTCCCTACGACAATACTGGTAGAACATTTTGGTACATAGTAGTGTCGATGGGAATGAAAATGTAAGACTTTTACAAATTTCCCACAACACTACTGGCAGCTAATAGTGAGTGCAGAAGGTTAAAAAAATCCCCATGACACTATCAGTAGTACACCTCAGTAGTGCGGTGGGAAATAAGGGGTTCATATGACTCACAAATTTTGTTCATGGGCCTGTAGTCTAGTAGAAAATAGATGACAATAACTTATCACATTCCACCAGTTTTTTACTTCACATAAACATTCACATCTTCATTATTAAATTATTACATGAGTTAGGTCTATCCTGCTTCACCCATGGTACGTATAAAACATACACTCGGAGACCACATACATTTCCAAAGTTGAAATTGGTCCAGTCTTGAGATTAGTGTGTGTGTTCAAACAAATTTTCTTCAATTTTATAATTTCAGTATAGATTTAATGAACTCTGTATCTCTTTCAATACTTTCAATTACAAAATTATTGATAGCAGTTAATGTTTCATTACTTTCAATTAACCTTTGTATTTTAACCATACAGTCACTATGTTTGGGTGTTTCTATTTATAATAAGTATGTATTTAAAACTTTATAAGTATTATATCAGCTATTTGGCCGCCATAGTACAAGCCTTGCTTAGTTTGGGGTCAGATGGTGTTTGTGTGAATAGTCTACCAATATTTATTATTTTGTTTTGGGGTATTCCTTTCATGTATTGTATATGTGAATTTTATTTACATTACAGCTACGGTCTGAATTAATCTTGCAAGAACTGGATGCTTGGATACTTTTGTACACTTTTGATACACAAACAACATTGTTTTACAACTCTATTTTAGTGCAATATAAGTTTTCACGTTGTTTTCATAGTCGTCAATGGCATAATGGATGCGATTGTTGGATGGTCACTTCGTATCTTATCAGTCGTCTTTACAGTATGATACAATACATCCCAAACCTTACTTTGCTTGCATCATTAATTCTGCAACTGCATTGCAGAGTCATAAACAGCATGTTCGTTTCATTAGATGATTTAAGAGGCTCTGTTTTACTGTATTAATTTAACACGGTTAGTAGAGGTTAGTTTTCGCATTACTATTCTGGAAGCTTTCCGAGGCAGGATTCTCAGGCATCTTTTCGAATAATATGACATGCTTCTATGAAGTTAGTTATTTCCAACGTATACAGATCTTAAAACGTATTTGTAATTGTAAACAAACAAGACGAGCACCCGGACAGTTTTTAGGAATTATGATAATATCGATAGAAGCGCCATCTAGCCATCTACTCTGAGTTGCTCCATGACAGTCACAGATAACAGTAACATTTCATACATTAAAGACCCTATTCATGACTTTTCCTTATACACATTATCACATTAGTGTTATTTATTGAAGGTTTTGCTTGGCAACATTGAACGAATGAATGAACGATAAATTAATTATCTGTACTATTTTTTTATCTGTCTACTGCATACAAATAGCCGCAGCCAATTACTAGCTTCACAGTGTCGTTCACGAAGGTTTCATCTGCGTTTTGTTTTAGAAATCTGTGCGATTGACTAAAAAATTATGGTGATTTATACATTTGATGATAGATATTTGATTACAGTTTATTTTTATGAAAACTTGTTCATGAATAAATATAAACTTTATGGCTTAACCCCAGATTAACAATGTCTTAAGAAGTATCTACATTGTATTTATTAAAATATATTTTTATTTTAACAATTATTGATTAACATTTTTTTTGCAGAACTACCTGCAATTGGCTTGACGACAAGTCCTGCAATTATATTAAATTATTTGATAAAATGACAGTATTTAAATACAATAAAATATGTAAGTACCAATTTTAATTTTGATATTTTTTAGTTTAACTTACTTTATAATCATTCAAAGATGGATGGGCAAGTTCATTTTAACAGTATGAAATTATTAGAAAATGTATTTACCATTGGATAACCCATTCAATTTCAAGTTACTATGATTTCAAGTTACTATATGAGTAGTTGTTATGAAACCAGTTTTCTAAACGCAATATTTAATATACCATACAAACTTTAAGTGCGACGCATAGAAAATACGACAGTGTGACGTCACGTTTCTGTAGTGATTTGTATGAAGCGTTTTTGGGAGAGTCCAAAATTGTGATTTTAAAATTGTGATATCACGGGAAGTTTTTAAGATAACAAAGTCATTCTTTCATCTATGTTTCAGTTATTGAGTAGTCTTTTGATGGCACATTAAATAAAAAATGAGTCGACATGCCAGTTACCCAATGGCTGATTGTACTTTGTAGTAATAGTATTAGCATCAGTAGCGAAGAGCTATCTATCTGTCTATATGAACAAAATTGAAATGTCTGTTTGTAATTCCAAGTTTTCTCTAAATGCACAGGAAAGTATATCTATGACACTTTCTCAAACAAAAAGTCTGTCATTACGTTCCAGCTAATTTCTGAAACGGTTTTACTGATTTTAACGGGATTTTCAATAGCAGATAGCTGATTATGAGTTACATAGGATACTTTTATTAAAAAAAGGGTGTTATAAGTTTGACGTCGATATCTGTATGTCTATGTGTCTGACTGTGTGTCTGTCTTTCTGTGTGTGTCTGTCTGTGGCACCGAAGAGCTCAAACGGATGTGCCGATTTCGTTGCGGTTTTTTTATTTGAAGGTTAATTTCCGTGCGCTGGTTCTTAGGTATGTTTGGTTAATATCGATTCAAGGTGGCTGCCTCCACAAAATGGCGGACAATATATTTCTTCACAATCTATTTCAATATGGGTATCAAATGAAAGTGCTTGACTACTAACCTAGTAACACTAACAGTCCCGTCGTTATACATTTATGAATGTATGCGAGACAAGAATAAAATTAAAAATTTTGAATAACCCCCGACTACCTCGGATTTGTTATTTGTATAACATTTGACACATTACCTTTCATTTGACACCCATATTGACGGAGTTGTGAAATAAAAAAATATTTCGCCATTTTGTGGTAGCGGCCATCTTGAATTTGAAATTTGTCATAGTGTATAGTATTCTACTAGTCAAGCCCTTTTATTTGATACCCATATTGGGGTAGGTTGTGAAGAAATATATTGTCCGCCAATTTGTGGAGGCGGCCATCTTGAATCGATATTTACCAAACATAGCTAAGAACATCCGCACGGTAATTAACATTCAAATAAAAAAAACCGCATTGAAATCGGGCCATCCGTTTGAGCTCTACGGTGCCACAGACAGACGCACACACACAAAATGTCTGATTTGAATCCAAAAGCACATCATAAACATAAAATTGTATTTCCTAAATGCAGACTACAGAAAACCATTCAATCTTTCAAATGTAATGGTATTCGCTTCTATAATTTAATACCTGCACAAGTGGAAGTTTCATTGAAACTAGGTTTAAAACCAAAATAAAAAACTACCTACTGAGCAAAGCATAATATATTTGGAAAAGGAATATGTCAAAATGAGAAATATCAAGTAAGGTAGAATAATGCTAAACATTAATGTAAATTTGTTTAAGTACTGTATGTACTCATTATTTGGATAATTTGTTTTTTCACCATGACAAAGCCTTTTTACAGCTGCACCTAAATGACAAGGCCCCTTTACAGCTGATTATTTTTTATTTTACATTATTCTTTAGTAGTATTTTATTATGTACACAGATTATTTATGTACTATGTAATTTTATTGTAAGTGACGTTACCAAGTGTTCTTTTGAAATAATGGTTCGAATAAATAAATTGAATTGAGTAGAATACTATGACAAATTCCAAATCACACACACACACACACAAACTTTGGCACTACTGGTGAATGAAGAGTTGTTTTAATATTTAAAATGGGGAAAGAAGTAATTGAATTATGCATCTACCTATGAAACGTGATTCCTGGATGTTTTTTACGTCGGGCACTACGACCTTTACAGCGTTTCACTACACAAGACATTATGTGTGATAAGATGTTTTTTTACCGTGAAACGTGTCGGCTGGCTGATGTTTGCACGCGTAATGGCCGACTGCTGTGTGTATGTATGAGTATCAGACTGTATGTTTGTGACAGCGCACTGGCCGACTTGATAGACACAGTTTTTGTTTTAGCGAGACTACGTCCGACTTTTTATGTACTTCCATGGTTTTATCGTCCTCTTTCTTAGGATTTTATGGTGACAAGTTGCCACAGGATAATATGGCCACAAAGGTTGCCATTATCAGAATTCGAAAAATGTGTAAATAAGTCTGTTGAGATGGTTTATTTATCTAAGAATAATCGTCATCTTCTTCATCCTCAGTCTTGGGTACAACAGGTGGTGGAATGTATGCCTGTGGTGCTCCTTCTGCACCAACAAGACTCTGCTGTTGCAATAACAGCCACTGCTGTTGTTCTTGTTTAGCTTGTTCTTCCCTTGCCTGAAATAAACAATACAAGTACTTTAGATAGACAATTCACCTATGAGAGATCAAGAGAAGATTGTAAAATCTTAACAATGCAATTCTCTGATCACAATCGAAGAGTCTGAGATATTTTCATAAAATCTTCTTGAAGTGAGTATGTAGTACAAACACGTGATTTTTATTTTAGAACTAGTCCGCCCCGGCTTCGCCCGTGGTAATAATGATATAGATATAGCCTATATATAGCATTCAGGAATCAGGAACATTTCTAACGGTGAAATCGATGCAGTAGTTCCCGAGATTAGCGCGTTCAAAAAAAACCTCTTTGGCTTTATAATATTAAAAGATAAAGATCTGAATTAGTAAAGCCTAATTGTACGAAGTATGGGAAGGAGTTGAGCTGGTCTTGTCGAAGGTATGGCAACTGTCTATCCGGAGCTCCTGATTCTAATCCCATGCACACACATTTTAAAGTCATGTGCGTAACTAAAAACGGTGAAGGAAATCATTGTGAGGAAACGGACATGTTCCAAGATACTATTTGAGGATATGCGTCACCCACTAGCCAGCACTGGGGCAGTTTGGTGGATAATGGGCTTAACTCTCACCTTTGAAGAGAAGGACTTAAGTCCTAGCAGTGGGAATATTTAGTGGGCTCCTTATACTATGGTATGGGCAGGACTAATATGACACAGGAAAACAAATGTACTTAACAGATAATACGCAACCTACACGCAAAAAAAAATTACATAAAATGATTTTAAAACAGTGACCCGGGTATTGAATTTAGTGTTGAGCTCTGGGCTTAATACAGGGTGACGCAATAGGCCGTGCATATTGCGTCATCTTTTTTTGCGGAGTAAACAGTGCGCAGGCGGGGGTAGCCTAGCGTGGTTGGATAGTACCACTCGTGGAGTACCTACGTGGAGTTTTAGTAACCATTAACCCTCGCTCCGTGGCGCAGTTTTTAATAAAGCGGTTTGTCGCGTGGGGTCCTTGAAAACCTCGAAGATCATCCGCCTATAAAACCTCTTGTAATTCTATCTACGATTTCTTATTATAGTATCAGTGTCTACTGTTGTTGTTTTGTAAAAACTATAGTAATTTTCTGATATATTCACATTTACTTAATAACGGTAAGGGGCTCTTAATGCGACTCTATGCTGTTGGAGATCTTGGACGCTCATCACATTATCAACTGTCAAATTCAGATGTTCGAGTGGTTAAACTGGTCTGTCAGTAAATCAAAAGCTAACCTTGGCAAATAGTTCTTGTTGCTGCCTCAGTAGCTCTTCTTCAGGGATACCTAAATTTTCCAGCCTTGTGCTCTGTCTTCTGCGTTTAGCTGCCACTGCTTTACAATCTTTCAGTACTGCTTCAGCCTCCACTGTGTAGTCATAGAAGCCAAGCCTGTCAAGAGCTGGAATATACAAAATATAATCGTCAATACATATACTAAGTTTATTAACTGTCACCAGGCATAAAAGATTAACAACAATAGCTACCCAGATAGCTTCTATGTGTGTTACATCCTATGGCTATTACAGCAGGTAAATTGCAGTCAAATGTAAATTAGTTTTCTGATTTAATAGCTGTAGCACCAAAACACCAGTTTTCTGTTTTGTTACATGGGTGTAAGGGTGTTGCTTAATCAAGATATTTAGAAAAAACACCAGCTGGCAACAAATCACAGTAGTTGTTTATTTCACGAAAACATCAACACAACTAATAAACACAATAGATTTTTAAGAGTTAAGAGTTTTTGTTATTCATAGTTACACTGCATTGTTGTTTGTGTATATGTCACCAGAAAATAACAAGAATCGTTAATTGATCAATTCACTAGGTAGTTGACCAACTTTTGGACAACAAATGGGCCAATCGTTGCTCAGCATACTATTTAACGGTAAACTATTATCCGTCAATTAATCGTCACTGTTCTCTGACTGGTAGATGGCATTAATATAAGCATTTGGCGAGTGTTTATTCAGAGTTCTTACCTACCATTTACCTCCTGAGACCACCTGGGTGAGTCACTAGTAGGAATACAATAAATCGAGTACAAAATACTTGTAAACACAAGAACAAGATTAAAACTTTTGACTAACCCCCGACTACCTCGGATTTATAATAATAATAATAAAACAAAGGACGTACACCATCATTAGAGGTGGTTGTTGAAAATTTCATGAACAACCTCAATAAGGTAGACCAGCAGCCTATCAGCAATATCAAAAAAGCATGGATATATGACAACTACCTCACATCACGTCTCACTTGGCCTTTCCTAGTATATGACATCGGTAAAACTCTCCTGGCAAAGCTAGATGCCAATGTCATAAAGATATTGAAGTCATGGTTCGGATTGGCACATCCGGCTGATCCCTCTACTCTTTTTAGGGATCACAATAGTTTTGGGCTGAAACTAAAGAAACCGTCTGAACTTTACAAACACCTAAGAGTTACAAAAACGCATGTTTTGGGAAAGTCGCAAGACGAATTAATTACATCTCTCCCAAAAGACAAAACTGCTTCAGACCTGGAATCTAGACTTCAATTCCATAAACAATTTATGGCAGGTGCACAAGTAAATACTGCTGGGTTGGGTGCGAGAAAAAAGGGAAGACCGAGACATGGTAAAAACCTTTCTACAACAAGACGAAAATGACGGTTACAAAGTGCACGCTATGAATTTAGAAATGCAAAGTGAGTGGTTAACCATAGGTGAGTTCTGTATCCCATTAGCTCTAAAATGGCGCACCTTGATCTATGACTGGTCCCCTGCCTTATTAAAATTTTATCTAAATGCATTCCAAATGACCCTCCTGACCAGAGTAACTTGGTAAGGTGGGGAAAAGCCTCTGAAAAATGTTGCTATACTTGTGGAGAGGCGATATGTACAGCAAGGCACATATTGGTGGGATGCAAGGTGCTCCTTAATGGGGTCATTACTCACGGCGTCATGACAGAGTACTTGAAATCATACGTGAAGCCATGAGCCTTTCGGTAGCTAGAGCCCAAAAGGGATTGACGACAAACAACAGACAAATTAACTTTGTAAAAGAAGGCTCAACTTCAAACTCCAGGAACAAGCCTTACTCAATCCTGGGTACAGCACCTGATTGGACTATTTTAATGGACACGTATGAAAAGCACTACAAAATCCCAGAGGATGTGGGTGTTTCGTCATCCAGACCGGACATTTTCCTTTTTCTAGAGCTACGAAACGCATAGTCCTTGTAGAACTTACCGTACCGTGGGAAACTAATATACCTAAAGACCACGCGATGAAACAAAATAAGTATTACGACCTCCTAAACGAATTAACAAAAAACGGCTATGTAGTTAGTTTATACGCTGTAGAAGTGGGAGCGAGAGGTATACCAGCAAAATCTCTCTATAACCTACTGAAAGACCTTGGCTTATCCAGAAGTGCTGTAAGTTCTATACTAGAACGTGTATCTAAAGCTGCACTAGTAGGCTCATATCAGATTTGGTTGGGCAGGGAGAGAAAGGCGAGTGGTGAAGGTGAGTGTTGATGTACGTCGAAAGGGGCCCCTTAAACCTACGCCCGAGTCACAAGTCTCGGGAACTACTCGAGTTTTTCTCTCTCTGCCACACGATGGACCCGGCACCCGCACGGTGAATCCATGGAATGCTAAGAAGATCGTCTCTCTATTGGTGGACAATTCACACACAACACTATCTGACCCCAAACTAAGCAAAGTTTGTGTGATGGCAGCCAGATAGCTGATATAATACTTATTTAGTTTTAAATACATACTTATTATACATAGAAACACCCAGACACAGTGCAAACATTTGAATTCATCACACAAAATTTTGCACTGGGTGGGGATCGAACCCACGACCCTCGGCTTCGCAGGCAGAGCTACTACCAACTAAGCCACTAGGGCAGTCGTTTGTAATCTGTACAACATTCTACTAGTCAAGCCCTTCCATTTGATACCCATATTAAGGGAGTTGTGAAAATGAAATGTATTTCGCCATTTTTTGGTAACGGCCATCTTGGATTTGAAATTTGTCATAGTGTAAAGTATTCTACTAGTCAAGCCCTTTCGTTTGATACCCATATTGAGGTAGTAGTAAAAAAATATATAATTCGCCATTTTGTGGTGGCGGCCATCTTGGATTTTTTATAGTGTATAGTATTTTACTAGTCAAGCTCTTTTATTTGATACCCACATTGAGGTAAGTTGTGAAGAAATATTTTGTCCGCCATTTTGTGGAGGCGGCCATCTTGAATCGATATTAACCAAACGTAGCTAAGAACACCCGCACGGATATTAACTTTCAAATAAAAGAAACCGCATCGAAATAGGCCCATCCGTTTGAGCTCTACGGTGCCACAGACAGACACACACACACAGACAGACAGACAGACAGACAGACATCGACGTCAAACTTGTAACACCCCTTTTTTTGGTCGGGGGTTAAAAAACAAATACTTGTACAACATACTCAAATACAAAGTACTAATACTAGTAGTGCCCCACCATTTTATCCACTTAGTTCCAGTTCCAGTTTTTCTCGTGTTAAAAACTACAAGTCTATATTTTATAGTCTATATACTATTACATATATATATATATTTTTTGATTTTTAGTTTAATGTATACGATTTTGGGGGGGTGGGGTCATGTCCCCTGTGCCCCCCCCTCGGACCGCGCATGGATGTAACCTCAACAGTCCGATTTGGTAATGGTAATTTAACAACGCGGACGGGGACATATTTCCCAAGGATCTGAGAGGTGAGCCGTTGTAAAACTTCTCACGGTTCACCCGGCTAGTGGAGAGAGGTGTAAACACATGAGTCGTTAAATCAATCAGGCCACACCTCGCCTTTGTCGGATTATTTAACGGCCAGACGAGTAAATTGATTAATTTACTAAAAATACATCCATTAAATAATACATTACAACTGCCCTTTGTTATTTTCAGAAAGTTGATCAAATACCTAGTGAAATAACAATAATATGACATGACATACAACTAATTACCGAGTTACACTTTGTATAGATTGGACCGTAAACACAGAAAGGCTAAATCTGAAGGTAAAACAAGAGGTGGAGGTGTTGCTGTATATGTGAGGGATTAACTGAGCGGTATTCCTATTGTAGCAAGAAAGAACCATAGATACATGTGTTATGAGGTAGAAGCACTTTACATTGATATCCAATATGGCAGTAATAATTTTTTGCAGGTAGGAGTCTACCGTCCAGATGATACAGAGGAAATGATTTGGAAAAATCGTGATACCAAATTATTGCAGAATCTTTTAGCTGCCTCTTAGCATAACACTATGGTGATAGCCGGGGATTTTAACTATAGGCACCTAAAATGGCCTATCACTGTAACTCAACATCGCTGTGGTGACCAAATATCCAAACCTCTTTCTCGAAGATCTTTTCATCAATATGTATTTATCAATTAGTTTTCATCAGTTAGTGAACAGTCCTACTAGACACCTGGTTAATCGACAACCTTCAATGTTAGATCTTATCTTGGTTAATGAAGACACTCTTATACATGACATTGCTCATTTACCTCCCATAGGCAAAAGTGACCATTCTGTGTTACAATTTACCATTCAATGTATAGTGCACAAGGAAAATTCTATCTACCTATATCAAGGTTAAGAAGGAATTACAATTGCATTGATTATGACAACTTTAACACCGACCTTAGCAACAATTTGAAAATTAAAGATTTATCTAGTGATCCTGAGCAACTTTGGAATTGTATTTTGAATACAATTAACATCACCACAGATAGCCATTCTCCATTGCGGCAGGTGATCATAAAGCCAAAAAATAAACCGTGGATTGATGTTAACATCCTTAAATTGATCTCGGAGAAAAAAACATTATGGGTTAAGTACAGAGCTTCTATGAATGTAGATGACTATGACAAGTTTAGGAAAGTGAATAACAGATGTGTCGCACTGTGCAGACAACAAAGAAGCAGCTATGAAACTAAAATTCTCAGTAGGGGTGATAAAGCTTTCTACTCCCACATGAGACAATGTCTATGTCAAAAGTTAGCATTCCTCCGGCAATTAGGAAATAGCAGATGCTTTCGCTATTGAATTTGATAAAGCTTATTCCATTGAACCTGCCCTTGATCCTGGTATGACAGTTTCATCTGTTTCATGTGTAAATGATAGCTTGACATAACTTTCTCTGAAACGGATGTGATAAAACTATTAAAAGTTTTACACTCAGTCATCTCCAGGACCACATCAGCTCGCAGTCTGTGTTTTAAAAAATTGTGCACATCCTGTGATGTGCAGTGTTTGTCAGTGATGGCGCGTGGGACAACTGGGTCTTATGACGTCCACTGTCTCTCTTATGCTCCTTTAATCTGCACAGGTTCCTTATGTGAGGGAGATTATAAAATCCATTCAGTATTTTAAATGTTTCGATCAAGTCTCCCCGCAACCGTGTCTCATCCAATGTCGTGAGGCGCAGGGCTTTTAACCTGTCTGTGTAAGATTTACGGCGAAGGGCATATGGTAATTTTGTCGCTTTTCTTTGCATACAACTGAGTGGTTTACAACTGGAACAAGTTGCCTAAGGATGTTATTTCGGCAAAGTCGTTAAACTCTTTTAAGAACAAACTTGACAAATGGATAGTCAAAGACAATATCATTTTAACAGATAATTACCTATAACTTGTTATTTCAACACTGAGATATAGGAATATCAGCTAAAGCTGCTCACCTATTAATAAATAAATAAATAAACAGTAGATAAGTCCGTATGTAGGTAAGAAAGGTATGAGTTTTTAATTGTTATTACAAATTAGCACCTATAAAAAAAATCACATTCATACAAAAACAATTGAGTAGCCTAAAAGGGTACCTGTGAGAACATGTTCTGCATTGATGGTTTTCTTATTGCTCTGGTTGCAAACTTCGTTTGCTTCTGAACTGATCAAATGTATAAATTCGGTGCAGCAGTTTAAGATAAGCTCCCTAGATTCAAAGGCAACTCGTACAGAAGGTACTAGTTCCTTGATCATTTTGTTTATACTTGCTCTGGGGAGAGTTAATTCGTCTTCCTCCGAGGGTGGTGGACACAGTTCACGTTCTGGACTTCCCATAATTGACCCGGTACGTTATTCTGTTTTAGCTGTATAGCGGTAATGATATTTTATTTATTTTGGAACAGTGACTCTAATTTGGTCGCAGATATTATCAAACACAGAACATAATATCAAGGAGAAGTAGCAAAGTAGGCGGGGCAAACGTAGTCACTAGTCAGTGTTTCCTGTTTCCACTTTAATAATTTCCTTTCCCCTCGCCTCCGTTAAGATTTCCCCTTTTTTCCCCCTCTAAACTTATCCTGGTATAGTTCTGGGCACCCCCTCCTCAGGAGAGAGATTCAAATTTTGAAATAAGCATAAGCAATATTTAAGCTTTCATGCCTCATCGAAAACCATATTATAAGAACAAGCTGTCTAAATTGCTAATATCGATATTTCAAACTTGTATAGTTGTGAGAAGCAAAAAAAATTGAATTATGTTTATGTCGTATGTGAAAAAGTAAGAATATATTCGTAACGTAACAATTTATCATTTCAGTATTCCCAAGAGCCCCGTTGTAAAGCTACAGGAAGGCAATATGGGTTTCCTTCCCAAAACAATAACGATTTGCTCTGAGCTCTTTTTAAATAAATGAATAAAAAATGCACAAACTTTCACGTTTATAATATTTAATTAAGTACTAATAAGTATTCGAAAACATTTTAGTGACCTTTTTAATTGAGATGAGTGTAATAATCTCTTACTCAATCGGGACTACTAGCTCATGAAAGTAACAAAATTATCACGGCTGTTGCTGTTCTGCGGATCTTGTTACCTACGAAAGAGTGGAGTTTATGTATTTTTAAAACGATAGCGAAATTGAGAGGATATCAGCAGTGAAATTTAAATTTATGTTATTTTTAAACGATTTTATCAAGCTTGCCCTGTTTTTGCTGTTGTTTTTTATGTATAAAGTTTTATCAGTATGAGTATTGCTTTTACTGAAACCCACCTCCCTTTCTTTATCCATCTCTTTTGTTTATTTTAGTCTCCTCAAGTTTATATTTTCTGAAATGAGAAACGACAAGGTCGTCTCTCAAAGAAAATAACTTTTTCCTATTGTGGGTTCGATTCCCACCAGGATCAAATATTTGTGTGATGTATTCAAATATTTGGACTGTGTCTGGGTGTTTCTGTGTATAGTAAGTATGTATTTGCAACTATATATGTATTATACCAGCTATCTGGCCGCCTTATTACAAGATTTGCTTAATTTGAGATAAGATGATGTTGTGTGTGAATTGTCCACCATTATTTATTAAGCTATTGCATAGCTTTTATCGCGGGCCTGGGGACCGAATTTTAGTGATCGTGCATCTCTTTCTTATGTTCACAAGAAAGAGGGATGGAAGACCGTAACGCCGTCCTCCCCACTCGGTCATTCGACTTTGAATCTTATTTGTATTAGCTTTACAGACTAAATGCTCTTAGCAGTGTTGCCAGCTTAACGGATTTCCCGTGATATTTTTTATGGTAAACAAATGTCACTCTTCAAAATAAAAACAATGAGGCGTTTCCGACGAGAAAAAAAATGGTTCGAAAAAACGACGATAGGAGGCGCTTGTAAGTTTAAGATTGCGATGTCAATGTCAAAAGCCACTGAGCCACATAGTGAGGTCCACTGGGAACGCTGAAGTTAGCTCGCATACCTCTGTCGAACTAGTTCGCTCCCATCTTTCGTTCGTTAGGTCTTTTTTAAATATTTTAGAAGACAATATTGCAATTGTATTATTCATACTGCGCTCCAATATTTAACTATTTCATTTAATGTAAAATACAAAAATTTCACATGAATTGAGAAAAGTTCCGGCTGGTCTCGTCGGGAGAATGGCAACTGCCGATTGGTATCCTATCGTTTCGAAGATAATAATATGTACGTAATGCCGCTAACTTAAAACGGAAAACTTCGTGAGGAAACCGACATTTTTTTTTTTAACTTTTATAGGTTTACACTTGACCGCCATCTCGCCTGATGTTAAACGACAATGCGGTCTACGATGGAGCGTGTTTACCTAGAAAAAACAGATTCACTCTCGATTTGAAGACACAAAGATTGTAATCATCGGGGAAAACCCACTCAGGCAACGTATTCCACAGCCTAGACGTTCTTATCACAAAATTGTATTGACATGTACCTAGAATTCTTCGAGGTCATGACTGTGTCATCAGTGTGGATTGGTACACTGCGCCAGCGTGGTGGATTATGGGTATGACTCTCTCTTTGCAAAAGAAAGCCCGAGTCCCAGTAGTGGGAACAATTAGTGGGCTGCTTATGCTTTTGCTACCTGACTGTAGATGTCTACGATTGTTGTTATTTGTTATTGTTGTTGTGTTGTTGGTTGCTATTGCTTATGAACATCTGCAAACTCGGAAACACTTTGTACATGCATTAAAATTCAAGAGAACTAGACATTGTCTGATTTAAAAATTCTCAATATACGGATATTGTCCAAACCTTAGATTTGGATAGAAATGTTAAGTAATGATAGACGTAATATAAGCGCCATCTATCATTTCTTCGTTTTAATCTCTTGATAATGGCTAGAAAATCTGTATCTAGAAAAAAATACGTGGTAGAAATGATACTTTAGAAATGCTTAACTTTCTTTTTACTGTCGTTTTTTCGTTTCAATGATTTTCAAATCACAACGATGCTAAAGAAAAGTTCACTACAAAAATTATAAATATATTAAAATCGTTGAATACGTAACATACAATTCGGGTAAGAGCAAACTAAATCAGTCAGTTGACCATGCGGCATTACTGAACAATAGTGGATCACCGAAAAATAACGGTCACGGAACCAGACAATCGATGAGCTAATTCGCATAGTTCACTAAAACTTAAGGAGCTGTTCTGTATACTCGTGGTTTGGTAACTATAACTAATGTCCCAACACTATTAATTTTTTATTTATTCATGGCCATAGATACCTTAAAACCCTAGATAGATACCACAGACTAAGTAGAGAGAATAGATACCAGTCGTTCAGCCACAGATAAATATTGTCGTATCAGTGTTGCTATTTATATTTTTGAATCTTCCTTTTACTTGTGCTTAGTTTGTGTCTCTGCATCGAGAGTTTTAAAGATTTGTATTGAAAATCGAATGTGATCAGTAACGAATTTTTATTCCATTATCAATTTAATTGACTATTTTTATTCCCAATATTTTAACACTAAAAAGATGAAAATTTGATAGATATTGATGTTTTTCAGGAAAGTATTTAGGGTTTATAGAAGTAAACGATACAAAATCATTATTAATCTGAGTCGAAACGTATATACCATCTAACAATTAGATTTCATCTTGACGCCACCAACAGCGCCGCAAGCGCGCAAATAATTTAAGGGCACCCGGCGCGGTGCGATCATTTGGGATTCATAGCGTTGTATACTTTTGCCAGTCTAGTGGTCAGAAATTATTGAAAAATATTCCGCCATCTATCACGTAATTGGAACTAATTCGGATAACGGCTCATCGAAAAATTTTTAAATGTGTTTATGATATTGCATGCATTAGCTTTTTATTGAAGTCTCAACGGATTGAGATTTTTATTTATCATTACGTACCTGAAGCGGATAATTCATCCATCGAAAAAAAATGGTAAGTCCTCTGCGTGGAGGTGACCGAGACCCGATTCCAGAATCAAGGTCTTATACATGCATAAAGGTCAGTTTCATTCATTAGTATTTTGTAATTTATCAAAAGTGAGCAGCTTTGAACAAGTGCTTTTTTGCCTCAATTATAAATGTATATGGTTTGACCAATATATTAAACATTTATTTGATCATTTACGCCTGGTCGCGGAAACCTTGACGTATCGATAATTTGGGTCATTGTCCTATCTTTATTTGAACGACTTTATTCTACGTTATAGTAATATTCCTTAAATTAGCGTTTCTAGTTGTTGCGGAAACATAAAGTGCCATCTGGTATGAAGTAGCAGAACTTGTAAAATTAGTGGCATCTAGTGTGACCGATCTCGGCTTGGACATGCGTGGTAGAACACACGTAAAAACCGGTCGTTTTGAAGGCTATCGACGGCTTGTAAATTATTAGACCATGGCTAACGTTAAATTGCTAAGATCCCCTAACCTCAATTTGGTTAACAAGAGACCAAGAGAAGCTTGGCAGATAAGTTGTCCGCGAAGAAGAAAACTAAGAGGATTCAGGTGCATCTCCCAGTTTTAACTGGCTTGTTTAAATTATTTATTGTTTGAACCCCATGTCTCAACTACCTAAAAGGTTAATACTAATACACTTTGACTCGGAGGTGATTGTGTAAGTTCAAGATGTTACTGCTTAGTAACATCTGGGAAGCTAAACTTATTAAGAGTATCTCAATATTCTTAGGATATCAGTCATTAAGGAACATCTAATCCCACTTTTCATAAAAGAAGATGAAAAAAATGGCTGTTCAGAAGGGGAATCAACATTGAATAATATTCTATGAAATTAATTAAAACATCAAAAACAGGTGCCAAACGAAATTCGTTTTAGTCCTTCTGGTGTCCACCTTGAACTAGTTCAGACGTATACAAATACATAGACGTGCCGATGGGGTTGAAATGAATATATCATAATTATACGCATTATTAACTAAGATTTGACGAAACTTAGTTCAGTTGCACAGTATTGTAATTACACCATGTGTTAATTGCCGAAGATCATCTAATCGAATAAAGTAAGCCGCTACAACGTGGACAAATTTGCAAACATGCATGCACCAACCATTTATTTATGTAAGGATATTCTAAGTTTGATCTTTTATCAATACGATCGTGAATGTATTGCATTTTAAAATTCTTACATACCTACAAAAAAAAATATAAAAAAATAAGTATCAAATATGCAATGGCGAGCTCTGGGTGCCAATATAACTATTTGGGAGAATAAAATTTCACATAAACCCATATCAATAGATTTAAAACCGAACAGCTACATCCAACTCATCACATCGATAACTATCGATTCAGGGGAGGTACCCCTGTTATAAAACAAACCTTCGAGCCGAAGAGAAGCAAGTCGCGAAATTTCAGAGATTTATAAGAAAACATCATTCAAGTAGATGTTCTATTGTATTATCAAATCATTTTTATGGCATGTTTTATTTAATACGTATAGTTATTTAAATTTTGAACTCTCCTTAGCACCATGTTTTCATAACATAATTGGTCGCGGAAACCTTGCGTACGAAGAGTCGCATGGCGCACTAATCTTACAAGACGACCTGCCTTCTGGTGCAATAAAAATTTAAATAAGCCTCTAGATTGAGGAAACCGCGAGACATCATTTGGAACAATTGATACCTCACATTTGACCAGGTCCCAGACAAATATCATACCACTACACACGCTTGGTCGCGGAGATCTTTGTTCGAAGCAGTCGAACACAGTCTTTACTGAACGACTTTCTTCTGGTGCAGTGAAGGTGTTAAGGATTGGCTAAAATTGCCAAATGACACTTCAACATCTTCTCGGTCTATGTCAATATATTTGACCAATATTGACAAAATTTGGACCTGGTCCAAAGTTCTAGCACCATATCTTACTACTAACACACGTTTGGTCGCGGAGACTCTTGCGTTCGAAGGGTCGTGTCACCATTTACTGAACGACTTCCTTCTGGTTCATTAGTGTTCTAAGTTACGTCCATTCTAGGTTGCGGAAGTAAAAATGACACACTGGAAATGCCTATGATCGAGAAAGCATCCAACCATCTGTGTATATTCACATTATGTATCTGGAAGGTTATTGACATGAAAATAGGAGCAGGTCAACTATGGCGCACATATATAAACTCACACATAACAGCGTTTATAGAAAAGTACATGAATCTATACATCTGACGCAAAAGTTAGATTTGATTCAACTTAAATTGGAATTGAATTTCCTAAAACTGTTTCTGGAAGCATACGGCAGACTTTAATATCCGCCATCTCAGATTTAACCAGTAACAGCTTCGTCTAGTATGACTTGTACTTACGTTTGATTTAACAAAAGGATGTTTGCGTAGACTCGCTGCGATGGTGTGGTGGCGCGGAGCCACTTTTCATTATGTTTCAATACAGAAAGCACCATGAGCAATACTAACTACGAATAATTACTTAACGACTAATACTCTATCACAACAACGAAGGAATCTATGACCACGAATCGTTTGCATTCTTCTGACATTCCCTGATGATGGTTATACTCCTAAAACACATGATAATTTAAAACACGCGTCTTACGCAGTTGTGTTTTCAATTCCAATGAGCGATAATGTTGATTAATATTTAGTTTGTGAAAGAGTGCCCAGCTTGCTGTATCGATCTTTGTCTCTATTCTGAAGAGAGAAACTAGTATGCTCTTCGATTTTATAAAATCTGATAAGTAATAACAAGGTTAAATATGAATGCCTCAAAAGATTTAAGATTTTTATCAGTTCGAGATAACACCAAAACCAAATTGAAAGTAGATACGGTGAACAGTAACATTAAAAATATTGTAGCAGAACCGTTATGTAAACGGTATCTTAAGTTTAAGGTTGAGGATGAGATTTAAAACAGCGACTAAGAACCACCATATATTTTTATAAATAAACGGATTCAAAAGATCCATTTGCAACAAATAATTGCAAAATGTCGTCAACAAACTATAAATGCTTTTCGACAAGCTCAGATGAACCCAAATTCCAGTATTCTTTCCTGGTTATTATTAGCACATTCGAACTGTACAACAAGGACATACAACTAAGTGCTCTCGACTAGCCAACAAACAAATTATATTTATACGAAACCAGCCCAACCTTCATCCTCCCGTTCCCATCACTGGAGTCGGCTCCAAAGCTTATGGTCCATATAAACGGCTGGTTCGGCCACGTGGATAACGCGTGACCGAGAAAGATTCTAGGTAAATGTCGCTGTAGAGTGTCCAATCATTAGTCATTGAAATCTTCATGAGTATTGATAAAACCCTAGATTTTTGGGAAAATGATGGTCACGAGATCTGAGTGAGAAACATCAGTAAAAAATAGTTTATAAAATCAAACGCTAGGTCAGTGTGAATCATTGCCAACTGTCCTTACTGTCACTGGGCACCGGACGAAACGATGGTCGAGCGAGGACTTATATGGGCGTTAAATATGTTATACGAATATATCTTAAGTCTGATCAAAATAATTATAATTTGATATTAAAATTAAAGAACTGCTGACAGCTAAAACACGGATAAGTCTAGTTTCAAATAACAGCTCATCACTTAAAACAGAATTAGTACTATAGGCCTACCAAAAATCGATAAATATAGTATAAACTTATATTATACCTTCACGCAACTACTTTGCTTATTAACAACACACAAAAATGGAACTTCATCGATAAATATCATCGATATGTACATTTTAAAATTTTGCGAAAGCGATAATCGTCTAGCAATTCACTCGACAGCCGACCGCTGAAGTCTTAGAGAGTTACTTTATGTAGATTGGTTGGCGCGCCAAGTCCTCCAAAACAGTACGCGGTAAAACATATATGTTTGGAACGGTTCTTTAAACAATAACTGGCCCTTTTAAATATTATAGACCGAAATATAATATTAGTATTATTGCTATATAGCAGTATGAACATGGAAAATGAGAATAATTTGTGTCTTATCACATATTTCTAGTTCCTATCTGAGAAAAACAGAATAGCTTTCGAGTCAAATCAAATAAATTTTATCTATAGCAGTTGCTTAACATCTTGTTCTTAAAAATTGGATATGTCCAGTCCAGTGAGACAGTGCCATGAACGTACAACTAGGAGATGTGGACCAGATTATTTAAGTATACCTGGTAATTGTGATGATCAAATACCCAATCGATTGATGACATCAGTGAAGCAAAATAAAGAAATATCAGTTAACACCTTATTACATGTTAGGTTAATTTACTGCGAAAATCGTAACATAAATGGTTAATCATGTTCTTCAAAGTTTACATCACACACAAATTACTTAGTTAATTTAGCTAATTACAAAATGATTATTAAAAACAGTTTATTTTAATAAGTATTCAAATGTTTCAATCATCATAGCGTTGTTAATTTTGGACATACACCAGCAGATAAAATGCAATACTTTCTTCATATAATGCTGTATGAATTCCTGAGGCAATCAATATAACGGTTTCAATATGTAAAACCGATATTATGTGCCGTTTGTGGAAAACATACAGCATTACGGTGGTTTTCTGGTGAAGACTATGAATATGAAAGATCGCACCGCGCCGGGTTCTGTGATATCAAATCAGAATCAGTGGCAATCTGGTGGCGTCAAGATTTACTAATTGTACTTTATGGTATAGACGTCGACCACAGATTAATAAGATGAGTATACATACTGCTTCAATATAATATTGTATGTTTTCCAGTCTCAGCACATAATATCGGTTTTATTTTTAAAGAAAACCGTTATATTAACAATTTTTCGGAATGAGCCGTTTTCCGACGAGACAAAAATAGTTCCAAAGTACGCACTAGATGGCGGTGTGAAATTTCAAAAGATTTGTCTCACCATAGACACAGACTAAGTAGAGAGTTACACTACCATAGACTCTCAAAAGTTAAATTACTATGAAGCCCAATGTTCAGGGAAAAAGTGTATATCTAAATTATTTGCGAAAACTAAAACTTTTGGAGGTTTCCCAAACACATCACTTATTTTAGATAAATTACAATTTGCTTCTCAGCTCAGCTGATGTGTTTGGTTTGTTAACCTTCTATAAACCCTAAATACTCTAAGAAAAAATTTCATACTAAAACAATTTTTCCTCTTTTTTAGTGTTAAAATATTGGGAATAAAACAGTCAATTAGTTGATAATGCAATAAAAAATCGATCTGATCACATTCGATTTTCAATAAAAATCTTTAAAACTCTTGATGCAGACTTGCACAGACACCGACTAAGCACAAAAAGGAAGATTCAAACATATAAATGGCAACACTGATCCGAAAAAATTATCTGTAACTGAAGGACTCGTATCCAATGTGCGGTGACACACCAGACAGTATTTTCTATCGTGGGTAGGTAAAAATGGAGTTGCGCTAGAGATGGATAAGACTGTTGCAAAAGTATCGACATCACTATATTTTCCAGTCGACATCATCATCATATTGTCATTTTAACTATATTTTCAGCTGCTATTTATGTATATACGATATGTCGTTACAGAACTGATATTGAATAGTGCAAATCATAACAAATACTACGTTTGGAAGTGATAACTTCTTTTGACGCACAACACACATATGTTTCATGGGCTGTGAATGAAGCTCATCGTCACGCTCGTAAATGAAAGAAATCCTCGGGTGAACTCGGAACTATTAAATAACTCATATATCATAAACGGTAAGTTTGACAAAAGAGTTTACGGGAAACGAAAGATGCAATATTATACGTTCTACAGTAATGACCTCCATGACTTTCGCCTTCAAAGGTCCGTGTTCAATGTTCCGTGATCAAGAATTCGCCTCAGGCGCCATCATGAAATAACATTTTGGCTGATATCTCGAAAACTATGCACTTTAGGGCAAAAATTATTGGTATCATTGTTGTAAAAAATATAATTTTACATCTTTTGCTTCATTTTTACCTACTCACAGCACGATATCGTTTTAGGTGTGAACAGGCCCAATGGTGATCAGTCAGGTTTCTAGGCTCATTTGGTTCGTGAACGACTTTTTGGGGACTGTGTCAGCTTCGTCCGTGGGAAAGACCTGTAAATAGAAACCCCACACGTGGTCCCTGGGTGGTGCTAAACAGCTGACAAAAATACCGGTGGTAGGCCTCGGCCGTGGCTGGTGACCACCCACCAGACTAAGTCATGCCGCCAAGCGGCCTAGCCGTGTTCCGGCATGTTGTTTGGTGACGCCATTAGGGAAAACGGGTCAGAACAGTTGCTGCATAACTGCAAGACTAGAATGCCACACACCGATACTTTGCATCGGAAAGCTAGTCGTGGAGGGTAGCGGGATCCGAGGCACGGTTGCCGCGGCCGACCGCAGACAGTAGGGGGCCCAAGTAGTGAGCTAGCCCCTCATGAAAGGCTGCCCCGCCATCTAGCGAAAAATCCCGGGATGCGCTATCCTGCCGGTTGGCGACCGAATATCAAGGCCAGATAGACATCCCCGGGGGGGCTCGGGCGTCCCCGCAGTCTCCAGACTAGTTTTCCATAGTTGTATTCGTGTTGTGTGTTGTGGTCGTTAGTCAGCAACGTGTAGCCTCGTTCTACTTCCGTTTTCCCACCGTAATTCACCCTCGAATAACTATGAAAAGAGTCAAACACAGAAACAAAGTTAATACGCGGCTGCACTCCTTGATCCTTAAAGTGCACCTCGAGAACATCCGAGGTCTGCACTCAAATATCACAGCAGTCCACCACCACCTGGAGACTGAGCAGCCATCACTGTTGTTTCTTACGGAGACGCAGATAGGACGTCCGTCAGACGTGGCGTACCTAACATATCCTGGGTACACGTTGGAGCACAACTTTAAGCCACGTGCTGGAGTGTGCCTGTACGCCCGTGACGATATCTGCTGTCGGCGTCTCCGTAATCTTGAGGACACCAGATTCTCTGTTGTTTGGGCGCTGGTAGACACAGGCATAGACAAAATTGTTTATGCCTGTGTCTATCGGTCGCACAGTGGGGATCTGGAGACGACTAGGCTCATGGAATATTTGAGTGAGGCGGCGGATGCGGCTCAGCAAAAGTACCCAACAGCCCAACTAGTGTTGCTGGGGGATTTTAACGGCCATCACAAGGATTGGCTGTTCCCATACCGGGACACTGACCACGCTGGGCTGGAAACGAGAAAGCTAGCTTTATCGTTAGACCTGACCCAGCTGGTCCAAGAGGCCACACGGGTACCTGACGTTGAGTCGCATACTCCTTATTGTTTAGACCTTCTGCTAACAACTGACCCAGATCGATATTCCGTGGCGGTATCTTCGCCGTTGGGCAGCTCCGACCACTGTCTGGTGAAGTCAGTATCAATGTACCATCCACCCGATCCCAGCCCTAGAGGCAACAGGCGGTTGTGGCGATACAAGTTAGCAGATTGGGATGAGATGCGTTCTTTTTGCGTCTTACCCATGGCAGTCATTGTGCTTCTCTTCTGGTGATCCTTCAACTTGCGCGGATGCTGTGACTGAAGTGATACAAACAGCTATGGAATATTTTATACCGTACTTCTGACGTCCCAGTATCCAGCAAAGCTCGCCCTTGGTTTGGCCCGCAGTGTAAAATGCTGAGGCATGTAAGCATGGGGCTTACCTAGCTTGGGTTGATGCTCGACAACGTAAGGCAAAGGACACACACCAGAAGAAGAAAGCGTTTAACAAGGCTGCTAAGGCATGCAAAAAGGTTTTACAGAGGGCTCGTTTCGACCATATTAGTCGAATAGGGAACAAACAGCTTCGTACCCAGCGGGTAGCAAAGCGTTTTGGTCCCTAGCTAAATCGGTCGAATCGAACTTCTGTCGCCCTCACTACCTCCAATGCTAAAACCTGATGGGACGTTGGCTCACACCGCAACGGAGAAGGCAAACTTGTTTGCATCTCAGTTTGCGGAATCTTCACGTCTAGATGCTGGTTGTGCGATACCTCCTACTCCACCTGGCAGTCCGACTGTAATGTCTGAATTACATATTCGCCAAAAGGAGGTTACCAAAGCGCTACGCAATCTGGATGTGAATAAAGCCAGTGGCCCGGACGGAATTCCTGCCATAGTACTGAGGGTTTGTGCACCCGAGTTGTCTCCAGTACTAACGCGCCTGTTTAGACTTTCTCTCCAAACTGGGCAAGTGCCGAAGTCGTGGAAGCTTGCAAACGTGCAACCTGTGCCCAAAAAGGTAGTCGTGCTGACCCTGTCAACTACAGGCCCATCTCAGTCACGTCCATACTCTGCAAGACTATGGAACGTGTCTTAAACCACAGGCTCCTGACATACCTAGAATCGAACGACCTCCTCAGTGACCGGCAATACGGGTTTCGCCGGAACCGGTCCACCGGGGATATTCTAGCGTATGTCACCCACATCTGGAGTGAAGCTATCGAGAAACACGGGAAGCACTTGCAGTCTCCCTGGATATCTCGAAGGATTTCGACAGGGTTTGGCATGATGGCCTTATAAGCAAGCTTTCTGGCTATGGTTTGTCTCCTGGGTTTATTGCGTGGATATCGGACTTCTTGAGGGATCGATCCATACGAGTCGTCATTGATGGCTGCTCGTCGGGTCAAATGGCTATCAATGCCGGAGTCCCTCAAGGGTCGGTACTCTCTGCGACGCTCTTCCTGCTACATATCAACGATCTGTTGAAGCCCGGTATTTTGGGTACGCAGATGATAGCACAGTCGTAGAGAGTTATATATCTAGCGCAAGAGCCAGTGGGCAACAAACTCAGCTATTGAGAGAGAATATGATCGAGCGGTTGAACTTGGCCCTTGAGGCAGTCTCTAAATGGGGCGATGCCAATTTGGCCAGGTTTAACGAAGGAAAGACACAGGCGTGTTTGTTCTCCGCTAAAAGTCCTCCTACTTTTCGAGGCGTGTCCGTGCCGGTTACTGACCATCTCGAGCTTTTGGGCGTTTCTCTGTCATCGACGCTCAACTTTGGCACATATATTGAGTCTAAGGCTAAATTAGCCGCCAAAAAAACTAGGTGTCCTCTCAAAGGTGCGAAGATATTCAACTCTGAACAGTTGCTCACGTTATACAAAGCACAGATTCGCTCCTGTATGGAGTACTGTTCGCACCTTTGGGATGGATCGGCTAAGTATCAGCTGGGGACTCTGGAATCGATTGAGAGACGTGCCAAAAGACTCATAGGCAATGACGCTCTTGTGCGTAAAAGACTTCAAAGTCTTGATCATCGCCGCAAAATCGCTAGCTTATCGGTTTTTTATCGGATACACTTCGGAGAGTGTGCAACTGATCTGCATGACCTAATACCACCTTGCCCTTTCTTCTATCGGAATTCTCGTTCCACAAAAGGGCGGCATCGTTTCATGGTTGATATTCCAAAAACGCGAACGAAGAGATTTGACTCCACGTTTGTGATAAGAACGTCTAGGTTGTGGAATGCGTTGCCTGAGTGGGTTTTCCCTGATGGTTACCATCTTGGTGTCTTCAAATCGAGAGTGAATCGGTTTTTTCTAGGTAAGCACGCTCCATCGTAGATCTCATCATCGCTTAACATCAGGCGAGATGGTGGTCAAGTGCGAACCTATTATAGTTAAAAAAAAAAAAAAGACTCATATATAAATTACCAGAGTGTCGAAACTCTATTACAAAAAAAAAATATGGCTTAGAAATATGAAACGAGCGTTCAATTTAATGGGGTACCGAATCCGTCAAAGTAGGGAAGTATTGCACATTCAAATGGTTGCTATGACATCTCTGACTCTCTTGTTTTAGCCGTATTATATTGCAAATGAATACCACGTTTGTGTGCAAACGTAATACGGTGGTTTTCCTTGGGAGATTCGGCTATGAGCCTTCTACCTGATATCTGTTCTGTGATATCAAATCAGAATCAGTGGCAATCGATTTCGAAAACAAACTTCAAATATGGCGGCTTCAAACTTGCAAATATGGCGGCTGACAGCCGCCATATGCCGTAATCCGTCAAAGTCACATTGTCACAATGTCATTTTAACAAAACGTAGTGATTACTTACTCTGTAGTTTACGTGCCATTTAATTAAAGTTAGTGTCCATTTCACGAAAGAAGTCCCGCGGACAATTGTGGAACTAAATTTGACAGATGGGGAGTTCGGCGTTCGGCCATGTTGTCGTTTGTCGATGTTATCAAGGTGCGTTTGTTGTGGTAGATATTTTGTGATTGTATTATTGGATTAGTGCGTTATAAGGTTTATTTACTATGCCAAAAGTTGTAAAAAGTGGAGGTCGAGAAATGATATTAAAGGTGAAGGAGTTCTGTGAAGCGGAACACAAGAATCGCGGCGTTTTAATACCATTAGACAATGTTCGCAAAAGAATCGCCGCCATGACAGGTAAATTTTGGGGCTGCCATATTATACATATTTTTTCCCGATTGATTTATAGATTGGAGTTAAGTTTTTTTTAATGCACGATTTTTATTAAGGAAAATTTGAAAAGGAATTAACACAACACAACAAAATTTGTAAAGTTATATTCAACTATAATGTAATTAGATACGGAAATAGTCATGGTTAGATTTTTTTAAATTGTTCATTTTATTGCAGGTGTGTTAAAGAAAACTGTAACGAGAGTTACAAAGAAGGCGCAACAGCGGCGAGTACTTCTGAAGTTATCATCACCCCAGGAAGAGTCGCCCGCATCCCAAAAGTTCGACTTGGATGGATTTGATTTGTGCGCTATACGGCAAAAATTCATAGTTTTTATGTTGTGAAGAAGGAATTACCTACATTGGCTAAATTACGTGCAGCTTTGAGAGAAGACATAAATTATCAAGGAAGTATCACAACATTGCACCGTATATTGCATAGCATCGGTTTCAAGTATAAGCGATGCCAATCGAAACGTAAATTACTAATGGAACGTTATGATATTACTGCATGGCGTTCAAGATATTTGGAGAGAATCCGAAGAAATCGCAATGTGGAAAAAAACCTGTAGTATAATTAGACGAGACCTATATACACAACACTTATCATGCCAAAAGTTGCTGGCAAAGTGAGGAGGAGCCTGGGGTGTTCGTGTCAGAGTCATCAGGGAGTCGTTGGATAATTGCTCATGCAGGAACTGAAAATGGTTTTGTTAATGGTGCATTGTTAATGTTCAAATCCCAATCCAAATCCTCAGATTACCACGATGACATGAACTCAACAATTTTTTTGAAATGGATGAGTGAGAAAGTCGTTCCTAACCTACCTGAAAGGTCACTTGTGATAATGGACAACGCTCCGTATCATTGCACTCAAATAAATAAAGCACCTACAATGTCAAGTATTAAACGTGACATGCAGGAATGACTGCGAGGAAGGGAGTATATTTTGAAGATACTTGGACAAAAGCTGTATTATTTGGATTAATTAAGCAAAACAAAGGTCCACCTACATATGCCGTGGATGAATTATTGAAATCTCACAATCATGAATTGCTAAGATTCCCGCCTTACCACTGTGATCTCAATCCGATCGAAAAAATGTGGAGCCTTGTAAAGAGACGGGTAGCAGATAAAAACGTGGGCCAAGATCCAAAAGAAATTGTACGCCTAACAGAAGAGGCTTTCGAGTCTGTTACAGCGGAAGATTGGGCAGTTCAATGTAAACATGTACAGCATTTGGAGGAAGAATATTTAAAAAATGATGGTCTTATGGATGAAGAAATGGATCGATTTATTATATCTACGGCTAGTGATAGTGAAACAGAATCTGATTCTGTTTCTATTCACTCTTCTGACAGTGAACATAGTATGACCGATCATAATTATTCAATAAAACTTTGAATAAAACTTTTTAAACGTTATTTTATTTTTCTTATTTTCTTTTCTTATTTTTTTTCTTATCTAACTGTTCGAGTACGAAGTTAATAAAATGAAACTAATGAACTATAAATTATTTCCCCTGATTTCCCCATACCATATAAATTTAACCGTGGCAACATTATGTCGCGCGAATACAGCGCTGCGTCTGCGGGACTTCTTTTGTGAAATGGACTTTACTCTGTGGGTTAAAGTTCAAATTTTCTTCGTTGTTTGTTATATACGGATTTGCGTATTTGAAAATTAAAATTTAAGCTGTTTAGTAGCAATTTGCGTAGTTTTCGCGTAATAATCTGCAAACCTGTGGTAAACTTTGTAACGGGCCATGTACGACCTCGTTAACAGAATTCAAATCAAACTTCTTTAAAGTATTGCGGTTCAATTTTATTTTTAAACTAGCTGAACCCGCTACTTCGTTCGCGTAAGCAGATATTACTGACTTATACATTAATTGGAAGTATCGTACGTCAAATATTTGGATAAGTAGTCATTGAAAAACCTTTGAGTTTGAGTGAATTTGTTTTATCACACAAAAATTTATTTAATTTTATCATCTTTATTTTCCTTTTTTTAAACAAAATCAAACATATTTAGTAAGGTTTCGTAGTATCGAACATAGCCGCAAGTGTTAAGTTTGTAGGATTTTTATAGGATACATTATCAAAAGTCTGAAGTTAATGTGCATGATCTGATATCTACTGACCTATTTCTTTTTATCCGCAAGCTGTTTTCTAGCTGTTACCCGCGACTTCGCCGGCGTAAAATTTTGAACGAAGCCTGTGTGGAATCAAAATAATTAAAATTTTGAGTTTTAATGATATTCAAGCAAGTTGAACCCGTAAATCTAAACTTGGCTTAGATTTACGGGTTCAACTTGCTTGAATGCTGGCCTAGTGAAATGTTAATGTATGAATTTAATTGTAGATAACACACAAAAAAATCAAGAACGAAAGAATCCAAATTTGGCATCATAATCCTTTTAGCAGCAAAAAACTTATTACTTAGTACAATTTAGAATACCAGTAACGCCACCTAGTGAGGAAAGAAAAAATACATACCACAATAGCAAAACATCGATTTAAATGGCCTTTAGTGCTTTTAGATTTAAACTGGCATTAGCGCCGTCTAATGAGAATATTATGTTGCTTGTTATTTTGATTGTGAACGCAAATCACCTATATTATCTACGCCAATACGGGTGCATATTTTTTTCATTTTTGGCTTTTACCTTACCATCACATCAAGTTCCTGACGAAAATATATGCTTATATTAATATGGAGTTAAATGAAAATGTAGACTTATTAGCCCATGTGAAATTTTAGACTCTAAACTATATGTGTTTCGTATGTCAACCCAATTCGTTGTGCCGTTTTGACGTGATAATTAATATTTGTTTCCTTAGGGCCCATGCTTCTTTTCAGGTTGATAGGTAATAAATACATAAATGTGGTATTTCAGACTATGAGTTATTTCTGTTTCAATTTTCTACCAAATTTGCTTAGTCTTTCCTACGTCACAGTAATCGTATAAGTAACCGATTTGCTATTTCTGAGTTCAAACTACGTGTGTTTCGAATTCCATCCAAATATGTTCAGCCGTTCCAACGTTGTCCTGTAAACATTATGAATGTCACTGTTTGGATGTTTGTTACGTAATACATAGAGTAGGTACTTATACATAGGCAATGTTTAGCCTATGTGGTCTTCCAGACTGTAATCTAATTCTATTCCAAATTTCAACCCGATCACTTGATACGTTCCGCTATGATTAAAGCGGCAATAGAAATACATCATCTGCGAAAATTTTAACTGTCTAGCTATCACCGTTCTTGAGATACAGCCTGGTGACAGACGGACGGACGGACGGACGGATAGCGAAGTCTCAGTAATAGGGTCCCGTTTTTACCCTTTGTGTACGGAACCCTAACAACGGTCTGCTTCGGTCACCGAAGCTTGTTGAACACTACCTTTAAATTTTAAACAGTATTTGGATTGAAATAATACGTTTTCTAATAAGTAACGGCTGGTCTAGTAAGTTACAGCTGGCCTAGTCGGGAGAACGGCGACTGTCGATCCGGAGACCCAGGGTTCAAAACCACGCGCACCACTATCTTTTCAGAGTCATGTTCGTAATGCCGGTAATTAAAACGGTGAAGGAAAACACCGTGAAGAAACCGAAATCTACCTATAATCTAAGTCATATGTCATCCACCAACCGACACTGGGCCAGCGTGGTGGATTATAGTCTTGTCTCTCTCCTTGCGAGAGAAGGCCCCGACGCCCAGCAGTGGGAACATTTAACGGGTTGTTTATGCTGCTACTTATTATGCTGATATGTTTTCTCCAAAATACAAAAATCTACTTCAATGACAGGTAATTTAATTCTGTCATTCGACAAAATTTTATAAGAAGGTATAACTGGCGTACAGATAAATCTAAGTTGATTTTAGTTTTTTGTTGATATTTGATATCTGTTTTCGATATCGAAGATCACCTCTGAAGTATTTTCTACCAAACAAAAAAGGAATTATCAAAATCAACTAACAATTAGCGGAGTCATCGCGTAAAATAAAACCAAATAAAAAAAACATGCAACCCGATTGAGAACATCCTCCTTGTTTGAAGTCGATTACAACCGAATGATGTTTGTTTTTCCACACAAAAATATATTTTTGACAATTATTTTGTCATCCAAGATGACGCGACGCGATCACGTGAGCACTTTCTAGTATCTAGAATCTAGATATTCTGTGGATCGTCTGTGATACACAGAATACTTAGAAGTTAGCATGTACCGAACGCGCCGCGTGTGTCGTTATTATTTAATGTTTGTGTAATTTCCGAACCAACAAACCGATATTGTTCAAATTTTGACGGGACAATATAAAAAATGTGTTCTTTCTAACAAAAAAAGAATTATTGAAATTAAACAACGCAAACATGAGTTACAACCAAATACACATTCTGACTTTCACCCCCTCCCGCAAGAAAACCCATCAGAATTTGGGGATCAAAAGTAGCCTACAGCAATATCCTTAGTATAAACTAAAATCATGCCAAGTTTCAGCTGAATTGAATCAGTAGTTTCGGCGTGATGCGTGATCCCTATACAGAAAGACAGACAGACAGACAGACAGACAGACAGACAGACAGACAGACAGACAGACATGAAAGAAAAAAAATGCAGTTTCGGCATCAGTATCGACTATGGAGTGCCCCAAAAAAAAAAATTTCAAAATATCTTCAATGTACAGAATTCGACCCGTTACAGTTTTATTATAAGTATAGATATTCCAATATTGGGATTCTTTTGTTTTTTGGATGTCAGAAAAATTAGGGACGTCACTCGGGCACTCGTGGAACTCGGGAAAACGCTCTCGAAAAAGAAACTCGAAAAAAAATGATTTTTCAAATATAAATTTTCAAGAAAATATCCTTTAACTCGTGTGTTAAAAGTGCTACTAAGTTCCGTAACCCATACTGAGATCCTGTTGTAATTTGGAGCTAAAATGAGGCATCGTGTAAAATAGACGGGGAAAGAAGGAAAGATCCTTCATATGTGAGTACTAACATTTATATATTTTGCAGCTTTTTTAGACCCAGGAATCCTGAGTCGAGTCCAGGCGTGTCTTATGTCTTGGAAGACAGTCACGTATTTTACGGTGATGCTACAGAGCTCTGGATCGAGTCCAGGCATGTCAACGTATTTCTGAAGGAAATCAATGGAGTACTTTTTTGCTTTAAAAAAAAATAGTTTCTAGTCCGTCTCTAAATTTCATCTGTGCAGCATCGAAGAGAGGAAATATAGCCATAAATGAAATGATGCAGAATGACGCTTTGTTCAAATGAGGCTTTAGAGTAAATTTATATATTCGGTTAATTTTGAATGCAATCAGCAAATAGAAATGAGTCTATTATGATTCACATTGAACCTTGATGTTTTTCTAAGTGTTTTAAGATGACAGTGGTTATTCAGAATATGTATTAACTTTTGTACAGAATTTTGTAATCATTGATTAATTAAGTTGTATGTTAGTTTATTCCTTGGGGTTTATAAAAACTCTTAGTTCTTCAACTCTAATAGAATGAGTATTTTGGTCTGCCAGACTTGGAAGACGGTCTGAGAGCCAAGCATAGCCGAGCTCGTTAGTTTCCTGTTACTTAGAACGGACAGGATTCTGACACTGTGACTTTCCTTCCGAACTTGCAGGGCATTATCCTGGTTTTATTACTATCTAGGTAGTAGTAGATTAGATTATAATCCCCAAAGAATACCTTTTCTGGGTAAAGTGTAGTCACTTACCCCGATTTGAGGTTTTCTTTGTTATTTTATTTCCTCAAGTCTAGGGCCTTGTGAAAATAACGGTCACAAACTTTGCAATGAGACGTGAGCATCCTCTCGGAGTCCGTCTATGCTGTTTAAGCCAAAAATAATAAACCAAACTAAAATTCATATACTTGTTTTTCATTTGTAGTAAAAGTAGTTAGCTATATAATTCTGTAGGCAGGCAGGTTTCAATATCGATTATCTTATCATAAGTAGGACTGTTGAACTTTTAGATTTAAACTCACAAAACTTCTCTTACAGATATCTAAATTTTGCGACCGATTGTTCTGTCGTTAACTATTATTTATGTTTAACTGTGTAGCGTTCATTTGCAGTTTCACATTTTAACGCTCTTGTTTTGTGAATTTGATCGAGATTTCAAATAACTTCAGATGCCCTTAACTATTCTTTCTTTGTAGGTAAAATCACTACTATCTTTACAGTTCTCTAAAAATTCGGAGACCTGTAGGCTAATGAAATATCTTTCTTTAGTTTGTTATCTTTTGATTCAGCCAAGTTTTCAGTAAGATCTAAATTTAGTATATTTCTATATTCGAGAGTTTAAATTAGTACTGTGGTTTAATAAGAAAGCGGTGTTAACTTTGATAGAATGAATTTCATTCTAGGACTTGGTTGATTCTAGAAACAAGTTTCTTTCACAACATTCTTCTTCAAACTGCATTCTAAACATTTAGGCAGGCTAAATTCTACATCGATAACGAGCTGGAAGTTCTGCTGCTGCTGCTACTACATACTTCTAACTGTAGGTATATCTAGGGTTTTCTCTAACTGTATTTTAGTAGGTAAATTATACAAGATTTCTTTCTTAATTCTTTATTTCTTAGGAATATATAGGTAAACCGGTCTTTTCATAGAACTATGGGTATGGCGGCTACAATGTAGGTCCTTTAGGTTCCATTAGACGTTCATTTCGGCCAATCTAACAATCTTCTCTCAACAAACTTAATAATCTTTTAAATTCAAATCCTTAATAACTATATCCAATTTACATAATTATTTCCTTTAAAAGCCTTCAGCTTCATTCAATATGTTTTGGCCTTCAGCCAGAGTAGTTCTTTAAATTACTCATTTTATTTGGACTCTCCCAGCAGAGAACAGCTCCTTGGAGTTGCATGTTGGATCTTTTACATTTTGTGCGTGTGATAGGATATTATAGGATTAATATTATTATATTGTTTCTTTTTTTAATTCAGTGAGCGGCGATCCTTTACAAATCGGTGAGCCGTGACCAGGATGGAAAATATATTTATTTATATCTTGAGTCTTTGAACTTTTACAAATTTTGTGAGCCGTGACCAGGATGTATTATAATAATATTTATATATCTCGAGCCTTCTCGTTTGAACTTTTACAACTTGTGCAGTTTTGCATAAAGATGACAATTGTAAAGTGCGAGATATGTGGACTGAAAACAAGTCGGGTGGAAGACAAAAAACGTGTATTTATGGCTCACTTTCCATTGGATGAAGACCGGTTCGTACATTTTACGAATTTAACTATACTCTAAATCAATATATCTTATAATTTATAGAATTTCAGGATATATTTACAAGTAAAAAAATGTAAGAATACGTTGTACCTACGTAAACACTAGTGTGGTGAAATTGAAAATGGACATGACGACTCACTTTTGATTTAATGTGCCATCAAAAGGCTACTCCATAACTGGAACATAGGTGAAAGAATTACTTTGTTATCTTAAAAACTTCCCGTGATATCACGATTTTAAAGTCACAATTTTGGACTCTCCCCAAAAACGCGTCATACAAAAACACTAAAGAAGCGTTGGGGTAGATGGGTTCTGGATTCTGGAGTGGAGACCGCGAATCGGTAAACGTAGTGTAGGACGCCCAGACACTAGATGGAGTGAAGATATACGAAACACGGCTGGTGGCGGTTGGAAACGTAAGACCAAGGATCGGGCTGAGTGGGGTATTATAGGAGAGGCCTATGCCCAGCAGTGGACGAATACGGGCTGATGATGATGATGATGATGAAACGAAAACTTTAAGCACCTTCCATCCTATTAAGCAAGTCACCGTTATCTCTTTAACCCTCCATATCTAATTTCAATAAAGTTAGTTCAGTGAGGAGAAGTGACAAGTAGAGAAAAAAGTTAATATAGCATTTATGGTATTCATCATCTCATCTGCAGCCTGCAGACGTCCACTACTGGACATAGGCCTCCCCCAATGATTTCCACAATGACCGATCTTGTGCCACCTCCATCCACCGACTTCCCGCGACCGAGACAATATCATCGGTCCATCATGTGGGGGCCGTCCTACACTGCATCTGCCGGTTCGTGGTCGCCATTCGAGAACCTTTAAAGCTTTCTTACTTTACATTAAAGGCATTGATGTGGTTTAATTTACTTTGTAGGTGCAAACAATTGGTAAAAATAACAGGTAAAGAAGACTTGGCCTACGTACCTATAGAAAAATTGCACCAATTGAAACATATTTGTGGAAAGCATTTTCGAGCTAAAGATTTTAAAAAGGAAAAGACACAACTCAGACGTAATGCTGTTCCGTGTATCGGGATTACGGCCACACCCCTGAGCGATGAAATATTGAGGGACTTTCTACTTCATTTACCTAAAAAAGCTGTAGAAGACCAATATCTACAGTTTGATGCCATTGATCCTTCAATACCGCAATGTTCAAATGGTTAATCTGTCTACAAAAATGAATACATGTTAGTCCGGTCAATTTAGACCAAACAATGAGAGTGAAGTTACATAAAGTCCCAACAAGCTGAATTTCAGTGAAATTATTCAAAACATAATTATAAACAATGTCTAGAAGTTCCCCATCATTCCCCTATAAGGAAAAAATTTAATTCAAGGTCAAAGGTCAAAAAAATGAGTTTTTCGCGGTTTTCAGCAAAACGGTAAGTTTTATCATAAAAGTAGTCAGACAAAAATTGTAGATCATAAAATTATCTATAAAAAATGTATCACTACTTTTTTTCTTACGAGCCACCGTTTCTGAGATATAACGATTCAAAAAGTTATAAAAGTTAAAATTTCTTACAAATACCCACAACAAGTCTAGGTTCATTTCAATGTTGAAAGAAAAGTTTACGGCTGAAAATATATTGGTACACAGATTTCTAAAACAAAAGGCAGATAGAACGTGCAGAACACAGATCCTTAGGTCCAGAAAGCAAATATCAAACGCCAAAGCAAATACAAACTCGAGTCAGTACGAATCGGGCTTCCGTCTCGTACGGGAGTCCCGTGTGATTTTACGTTTTGTTTAAGATTATGCCGTATTGTGTCTTCAAACATTGCAAACATTGTTCCCAAAAATAAGAAAAGGAAAGAGGAATATCATTTCATAGGAAAGTTTGAATATTTTACTGCTATTTATATAATTTAGGCAATTTACTTTCATTTAATGAATAGAAACACAACACCTCAACGAAAATTGATTAGTGTTGCTATACTAAATTGAAATTATTTTCCCTAAAGTTAAGGTAAAATATAGATTATGATTTTTTTGAAGATACTTGTAGACCAAATTATTTATGTAGATTGTTTTATTCTATTTTAAATCCTATTTTTATACTCGTAATTTTTTAATTTAATGTGAATCGATGCCTTGCACAAATCCACGTCATTACTAGCGTTTATAAAAATAGTAATAGTGTTGATGAAAACCATAGTTATGAAGCAAGTTCTTCCACTTGTAAGTAGGTATAGTGGAGCTTAAAAAATTAGGCGAGTTCTTTTGAGAGATCTAATCGTTTTCATTAACCTCATGTCATCTGGTCGAGTCAGTAGTGACATTGTCGAAGTTTTATACGGTGCTAATTTGTGCGTACATACTTACCCAAAAAAGATGTTGGGATCAGGCCAATCGCTGTTGGCACCACATTATACTGGCCTTGCTGCCTAGGTTAACTTTTCGTTTGCGACACGCGTCCAGACAAAGATTGGATCCTAAATAAATTGAATGATCTGGCCCCTAACATCAAATCAGTTGACAAAATTCTCTGCACTTCCTGTGTTCACCGATATTAAATGAGTAGTTGCCACCTTTTGTCAAGCATAATATTCAAAGTTTTACAAAAAGCTCCGATAGAATACTCAAAATAAATACACACATGACTTTTACTATTATTCGGCGTTGTCTTTTTATTCCGAATTTTCTGTACAAATATTCGAATTTTTAGTTGCATGCAAAATCAAAATTCTTAACTTCATAGGATGGAAATTACTATTTCTATCATAACAAGAAATCCTTGCATAATATATAATCCGTGTAATAATAAATTATTTTAACATTAAAATATATTTTATGTGTTTATTATACGCGAAGATTTCCGAAGCTAAGACAACAATAGTGGGATTTTTTTCTTAAGACTGGGAACATTACACGCACACCAACGTGAGTAATTTGACAACGTCGGTGAGAGCTGTCACGCATACATAACTAATAACTGGCCTCACAGTGTCGTTCACGAAGGTTTCATCTGTTTAGAAATCTGTGTATTGGTAAAACAAGCTAATAACGATGCTGATGTATTGATTATTGAAACAGCAATCGAGCAATTCAATTTGACATATACAACTATTGTTGTTGGTTGTTGACGTTGATGTTGACATACTTGTATTACTCACTTCTCGAACGCCAACTGAAAAAAAATTTTTTTTTTTTTTCTTAAAACCAGGAAAAGCTCAGCATCGAGAGACTAACTCGGTGGTGGGTATAACCTCTACACGTGTTTGTTTATTTTATTGTGTTTGTGCATTATATATCCTTACTTATTGGGTGAGTCCCTTATATTTTAATAGATACTGGTAAGCCAAGGAAATGGAGAATATTTCTCCGTCTCCCGAGCCACCAGACCCTCCTGATCCTGTTAGTCTTATGGATTACTCTGACATTGCAAATCCCCAGGGTAAAAAGAGGCATTTACCGTCTGAATTAGAACTACCCGCACTCACAAAAAGAACCGTGGCAAACCAGGAAACAGCATCTGCGTCAGTACAATCCATTTACATTCATCCGGCAATGTCAATTGTCGGAATACAACAGTATGAGAATACAGACTCCGGTCCATATTTAGTGCATGTATCCAGATCTGAACCTGACCCAACCTTGGGTACAGTCATTAGGCCTATGAAATTTGGGAAATTCCTCCATGCTAACAAAATAGAAAATGTCTGCCAAGATGGGATTAAGAAGGTAGGTAGGAATAAGATCTCGATCGAATTTACTAATGCAGCAGCTGCGAACAAGTTCATTATAAGTCCCATCTTGAATGCTGGTAAATATGAGGCCGTGATTCCAACATATAATGTTACCCGTTTGGGCTTGGTCAGAGAGTCCCCGTCGAATGGTCAATGGACGAATTTGTAAACTCCTCCATGTTCCAGGCAACAGTTATGTACTAAAGGCTAGACGATTAAATAGAAAAATAAGGTTGATAATGTTATAAATTGGGTACCTACACAAACCGTGGTTCTCACGTTTAGGACACAACAATTACCAACCAAAATATTTTCATTTTATTCATCACTGGCTGTCGAAACATACCAATACCCTACCATCCAGTATATGAACTGCCTTAGGTTTGGTCACATCAAAAATCAATGTCGTTCCCAACCACGGTGCTTCCGCTGCACACAACCCCACAACGGAGACAACTGTGCTGTACAGGAATCAAACTCAACTTGCTTGTATTGCTCTGAACGCCACTTTTCCACCAATAGGGCTTGCCCAGAGCAAGACAGACAACGTAGAATAAAAATGAAAATGTCCAGCGAAGGTATTTCATACCAAGAAGCTAGTAGCCAAACGCCTAAAGTAAGCAGAACGTTTAGCCAAGTCGCTGGTAATTTAACTATTCCCCAAACACAGGCCATACTCTCTCCTCTCACTGACTCACAACCTTCTCTCCTTACCCAAACTTCCCAATCACTCAGAAAAACTGTCTTCCTGAAACCTCGTCCAAAACCACCTCTTGGAAAAAGTTATGACCAGGCAGCTCACCAGAATATTATTGCTCCCGCCCCTCCTTCATTCCCTAACGGATATGCTCTTGAGAGAGCGCAACCACAATCCCAGCACCCTAACCCTGACATCCATCAATTGCTTTCCCAACTCCTCACAATCACCATAAGCATGATTTCACAAAGTACCAACTCCCTAAATGATCTCCCAACTCTCATCCTTTATAACTCACCATGGATCTATGTTCAATAATCCAATGGAACAGCAGGAGCCTCCGCCGGAAGCTTCCTGATCTCACCCATCTCATCAACAAGTACAGCCCTGTCTTGGTGGCCGTCTCGGAGACATGGTTCGCCCCAGGAGCCCGTTACCGGGTCTCGGGATTTTCGTGTCTTCGGGACGACCGTCAAGATGGAACAGCTGGCTGTGCTATTTTTATCAAACAGTCTCAGACATTCTCCCAAATTCCCCTCCCAACACATAGCTCAGAAATAAACGCCGTAGCTGTACGTGCATTCAACACCTCCTTCATATCCTTATATATCCCACATCCTTCCCCACATTTCATTTCAGACATCCTTTTAATCATATCCTCTGTCCCTTCTCCACTCGTAGTGATGGGAGATTTCAATGCCCACCACACTGCTTGGGGTTGCTATCACTGTGACACTTTTGGCCGTTTACTACTGGAAGCACTGGAAGATGTCAACCTTTGCATTGGAAATGATGGCACTCCCACGAAGAGTTTCCCCCTCAAAACCCTAAATCTGCAGTTGATCTCACTCTCTGTTCCCTAGTCTCCTTCCTCCTTATCCTGGCAGGTCCTCCCCTTAGTAGAGGCAGTGATCATTTCCCAATACTATTGAATCTAGGTCTCAGGGTATCCCGTCCTCCCCCTCCTACACCTCTCCTTAAATATAGACTAACTGGAGCTAAATGGGACAAGTATTCCACATACCTTGAACAAAACATAACATCACTTCCTAACCCTAGTGAAGAAAGCCCATTGGTGTGTTATGAAAACTAGTAGACATGATTATAGCATCTGCTGATGAGTCTATTCCACTCAAGAAACCTAAAACAACCTTCTTTCCCTCCTTGGTGGGATCCTGATTGCACAAAGGCGATCCTTGAACGCAAATCTTCAGAAACCAAGTACAACAAACATATGACCTCTGAAAACTACCTCTCTTACAAAAGAATAGCTGCGAAATGCAGAAGACTACTCTCAAGAAAAAAAAAAAACAGGGTTGGATAAACTTCTGCCAAAGCCTGTCTCCAACAACTCCTTCAACTATAGTGTGGAAACAAATCCGCAGGTACAGAGGATCTTATAGCCACAATAACCCCACTTCCAACGATCCCGGTTCTTGGTTAGAAGCATTTGCGGACAAGCTGGCTTCTCCTTTTGTGCATCAGAATCTAACATACCTATCCCTTTACACTCCCACTCATCTTCTCACTTCGACTCTCCTTTTCAATTGAGGAACTGCACTTGGCTCTAGATGGGTTAACCGACTCTTCCCCGGGTTTAGACGGAATTCCTTACTCGTTCATCACAAAAGCCAACAACAACACCAAATTATACTTTTGGCTTTAATTAATATGTTTTTCGATCAGGGATATATCCCTGAGTCTTGGAAGACTCAAATCATAGTCCCAATCCTTAAACCCGGTAAGGACCCTTCAGATCCTAATTCCCGCCGCCCAATCGCCCTCTCCTGCGTAGCTGCGAAGATTACAGAGGTTCTCATTAAAAACCGGCTGGAATGGTATATTGAAAACAACAGATTACTACCGGAATCCCAATTTGGTTTCAGAAAGGGAATGAGTACCTTAGATAATCCTAGTATACTGACAACTGATATCCGAATTGCGATAAAGGAAAAACAGCATGTAGCGGCAGTATTATTGGATATAGCATCCGCCTACGATAATGTCCAGCTTCCGAAACTCAGGGACAAAATGTCACAGCTGAGTATTTCAGAGAAGATGGTACGCTTCATAAATTGTTTTTTTAATGGAAAGAACCATTCTGATTAAAAATCATAACGCTATGCTGGTATCCAGGAAAGTTTGGAAGGGTTTACCCCAGGGTTCAGTTTTGAGTCCTCCTTTATATGGCCTATACACTGCTGACCTAAACCTTGCTGTTAATCCGTTTTGTAGCATCCTCCAGTATGCCGATGACCTTACACTCTACACCTCAGGCGGATCTATTGAGGAATCTAAAAAACTCCCTCAACCTTGCCCTATTATATCTGGAAGACCACCTAAATGATATAGGCTTATCTATCTCTCCTACTAAAAGTAATGCCATTGTCTTCACCACCAAAAGAAATATCCCTAATCTTAACTTAAAATGTAATAATGAACCAATACCTCAAAAAAACTGCATAAAATTTTTAGGCCTATTGCTAGACACTAAACTCACTAGTGGCCCTCATTCCGATTACATAGCTTCTAAATGTGAAAAAAACATTAACATCCTTCGTTCTCTTTCCGGTGTATGGTGGGGCTCCCATCCATTCTCTCAGAAATTACTCTATAACTCAATCATTCGCAGTCATTTTGACTATGGAGCTTTCCTGCTAGAGCCTGGCAACAAATCTGCCTTAAGTAAACTAAGTTAAATTCAAGCGAAATGCCTCCGCATAGTCTTAGGAGCTATGAAAACGTCACCTAATAATGCTGTCCAGGTGGAATGCGGTGATCCTCCTTTGCACCTGCGAAGACAGTTCTTGGCAGATAGATTTTACAACAAATTGATCCAAAATGCTGACCATCCTCTACTGCCTAAAATCCAGGAACTACACAGATTGACCTCACCTCACGAACTAAGGTTGCAAATAAACCTGCCATGTATACTTCGCAGCTATGTTAAACTCTCCCTTCTCCCATTCCCTGTACCAAACTTCCTGTCAACCCCTATTCACAACCAATTACCAAGCTATAACGTATCGGCCTTCTATTGTCCTAAATCTAGGCATTGATAAAGACACAGCAGACCCCAGCAAAACATTCTCAGAAATAATGGACACTAAATGGAATAACTGGCTTCCTGTATTTACTGACGCCTCCAAATTGTGTCAGGAAGGAGATGTGGGTGCTTCTGTCTGGATACCTAGATACAGCATTGTTTTAAGTTACAAATGTCCCCCATTGACTTCAGTTTTCACAGGACAAGCAATAGCTGTATTTGAAGCAATACGTTATGTCTCATCCCACTCGATACCAAAAACAATAATCCTTACCGACTCGCGAAGCTGTCTTCAAGCTATTTTGGCCAACCAATTTAAGGCTAGAACTAAATTCCCAATAATATTGAAAATTAAAGAAGAACTTCTTAAGTCTCATAATTTAGGCCTACATATAGTTCTGGCATGGATACCTGGACATGCGGGTATACCTGGTAATGAAAACGCCGATACTTACGCTAAGCAAGCCACTACTCTTGGTAACAAAGACCATTACCATGTATACTCCCATGATCTTTCCTCTACATGCCAACCACAGCTCCTGGATGCCTGGAATATTGAGTGGCAGAAATCAAAACAATTTAAAGGGAGATTCTATGGCCAAATTCAACCTTCCATCCCCCCTAAGCCCTGGTTTTTTAAGTTCAAAAGATTCAATAAGCAAACTACGTCTACCATCTGTCGCCTAAGGTTGGGTTTTGTTTGTACTCCGGTGTTCCTTGCCAAAATAAGAGTACGCGATCATTCTCTGTGTGAGTGCGGGTTGGCTGAAGGTTCAACCGATCATATATTCTTTGACTGCTCCAAAACCGTTTTTCCTTATATGATCTGATTCCCAATGACCTTCCCGTCCCGTTTCCTTCTCCAACCTACTTCCACTAGTATACTCCCCCTTTGTGTATGCACTCAATAAGTTTATTGAAATTAATAATATCAAATTGTAATTATATAAGTAACTTAAATGCACTATGTTTTTATATTTATTATTATGATATTTACTATTTGTCTATGTTGTGACGTCATGTGTTTGTCCATTTCAGTAGTTAGAAACTAATTACTAACAAAAAGTATCAGTCTACTCCGAAAATCCTCCACCTTCAACGCTACGCTGCATTAACACCGAAACAACTACAGAAGAATGTGCCACTAACTGCACACAAGACGTTGGCGAAGTTGCGGCAAAGCTGCTTACAGAAGCCAAAGATAAAAGTTGAAGTTGAAGTTGAAGCTCAGCATCAATCAGATATATATTCGTCAAAAAGTTTATTTACTTTAGTGAAGTGTAAAGATCATGTACTATTTTTACACGCAATAACTGGCTGTGATCCTGTGATACGACATCTGCATTTTACAGGAGGGGTAAAACAGCAGTTTTTAAAATGTTTGAAAAACAAGATTTAATTGAATGTGCTGAAGTTTTTAAAAAGAGTTATTCAACTCAACAAGAAGTTATTACCAACGGCATCCGCTTTCTTCTTTCTATGTACGGAGCTCCTAAAAAAAACTACCTCTTTAGATAAGCATCGATATGCATGTTTCGTTAAAAATAATAAAAATAAAAAACAAGTTCAATTAGCTTGTCTTCCTCCAACCTCAGTTGCTGCTCACCAACATCTTTTTCGAGTATATTACCAAGTTTAAGTGTGGCTTGGTTATCAGCTAGACCCTACAGACTGGGGTTGGAAGTTGGTCAACAATATATTAGAGCCAGTTCAAACTTTACTTCCACATGCGCCGGAAAAACTGCTGAACACTATTTTTTGCAACTGCAAAAAGGGAAGCAGTGCTAAATGTGGTTGCAAAAAATCGGACTGTCTTGTTCTTTGGCATGCACAAATTGTCAAGGCCGGTCGTGCTCTAATATTTAATCACAAACAATGGAGGATTCGTTTGACTCCGACGAAGTATCATGCGATACATCGCTATTGACGTAATTTACTTGCATCCAAAATGAAGATGAAGAAGAATCAGGAGAAAAAGAACAAGAAGAAGATCAAGAAGAAAAACAAGAATTTGAAACTTACGAATGAGACGAATAAACTTCAACACTTTTTTTTCATTTACATCGCTTTTATCTTTCCCAATCTTTAAAAATTTCCGTTATTTTGCAATAGTTTTACATTAAACAGGATCACAACTGACCCGTAGAGTAGGCCTACTGGGGAAACCACGTCTAAAAAAAACGCGCTAAGTACACTACCTCATAGGTGGCGTGGAAACTTATGCATATTATGACGATAACAACTTTTATAACTTTTTGAATCGTTAAATCTCAGAAACGGTGGCTCGTAAGAAAAAAAGTATTGATACATTTTATAGATAATTTTATGATCTACAATTTTTGTCGGACTACTTTTATGATAAAACTTACCGTTTTGCTGAAAATCGCGAAAAACTCATTTTTTCACCTTTGACCTTGAATTAAATTTTTTCCTTACAGGGGAATGATGGGGAACTTCTAGACATTGTTTATAACTCCCAACCGGTAGTGATCGGCTCTACAGACGAGCACTAGAATTAGATTTTAAATGTACCCAACTCCCTCCTATTTTCCTCTTCTTCTCCTTATCCAAGATATGTGTAAAAAACGATAATTGTAATGACAAAGATCACGGACCCCGGAGTCTGTGGAGTGGCTAATTTAAATTAAAAAAAAAGACATTGTTTATAATTATGTTTTGAACAACTTCACAGAAATTCAGCTTGTTGGGACTTTATGTAACTTCGACTGTCTAAATTGACCGGACTAATGTTTGGACTATTTAAAATATTAGTTAAGAAGACATAACCCATTCTACATTTGTTACAGAATCACCAGAATCAACACACCGGGAGTTCAGATCCTTCAGCTGCGGCGTATAATGCGGCAGTAGTAAGCGGGACTTTTTATCCTGGGAAAATAACGGAAACTACGCAGGTAACACCGCGAGCAGCGGCTAGTAGTAGATAAGCGTTAATCTGTCTACAAAAAAGATGTCGTGTTTTGACCAATTAATACATAATTCATTCTACATTTGTTACAGAACCACCAGAATCAACACACCGGGAGTCCAGATCCTTCAGCTGCGGCGTATAATGCGGCAGTAGTAAGCGGCACTTTTTATCCTGGGAAAATAACGGAAACTACGCAGGTAACACCGCGAGCAGCGGCTAGTAGTAGATAAGCGTTAATCTGTCTACAAAAAAGATGTCGTGTTTTGACCAATTAATACATAATCCATTCTACATTTGTTACAGAACCACCAGAATCAACACACCGGGAGTCCAGATCCTTCAGCTGCGGCGTATAATGCGGCTGTAGTAAGCGGCACTTTTTATCCTGGGAAAATAACGGAATAAACGCAGGTAACACCGCGAGCAGCGGCTAGTAGTAGTAGATAAGCGTTAATCTGTCTACAAAAAGATATCATGTTTTGACCAGATAAATTATTAGTGAATAAGACATAATTAATCCATTCTAAATTTGTTGCAGAACCTCCACAATCAACACATCCGTAGGCCAGATCCTTGAGTGGAGGTAAAAAATGCGGCAGTAGTTAATTTGGCATTAAATATTATTTCTTAGCTACTATATTGTAATTTAAGAGAAATAAAAAATAAAAATAGATTTTGTTGTTTTTTGAGAAAATTAAAAGTTGCAACTAATGTAATCGATCTATTACGGTTAATCGATTCTGATTCGATTTCACTATCCGTCCCTATTCTTTTGGTAATGTTGGCGATGGTTTGTTGAAGCTTTGGTTCGGCTGAAGAAATAGTATCCATTGTCGAGATTAAATTTAGAAAAAAATTGAAGTTTTAGTTAGGTTGGTATTGAACCATTCCCTCTGTTTCATACATTGGCATTGGTTCGTTTTTTTACTATGAAGTCCCGTCTTTTATAACGTAGTGATTACTTCCTCTGTGTAAATTACAGTGACATCTCTCAATTCTAGACGCAACAATGATCAATGATCATTTTATTTCCATTATTTCGGCCCACTCTGAACTCTGAAATTCTTCAAAATATTTTAATTTAGAGATACATACCTACTAATGATATCTAAGCTACCGTTTCTTTTGTATTCTCATTAATAAGGACGTATACAGAATAGATATCAACATGGTTTTCTATTTTACAAGCAGCGTAGTGAGCCCACCGGTAACATTATTCATGGGAGCAGATAAACACGAAAGTACGTATATTTATCGATGTTGTTAGCTTTCTATACATCGCATAAATATATTTTACACGCATTTTGCATTGCTTTGAAACATTCATAACAGTTTTAGTTCATAATTCAGTCCCTAATATAACCTTAAATATTACAGATGAAGATCTGATAAAATGGGGATGGCCAGAGGACGTATGGTTCCATGTAGACAAAGTCTCATCAGCTCATGTTTATCTTAGGTTGGGTCCCGTAAGTTGTACATAATGAAATTATCTTCTTAACTTGTATGTATGTATCCAATCCAAATTTATGCAATGATAATCTCATATTTCAGGGCCAAACCATAGAAGATATCCCAAATTCTGTTCTAGATGATGCCTGCCAACTAGTGAAAGCTAATTCAATTATGGGCAATAAAATGAATGACATTGACATTGTGTATACTATGTGGGCTAATTTAAAGAAAACTGCAGGAATGGAGGTAATTTCTGAAATACATACCTACACTTATTGTAACTAAAGGTTTGTACCGGAGCAGTGAGTCCCGGAGAATAACCGGTGATTTACCGGTAAAAGTACTCGATTGAAATAATTCATATTTAACAGATTGATCTCCGGTGATAGTCGCATTTATTTTTTTACATAATAAAGTGACAAAAATAAAAGTATATCTATTGATTAATGATTATTCTTATATCTGCATTATGAATGTATAAATTTATAAAAAAGAAACAAATTTCTTTATTCTCTGGTGACCTCCGGTTTTTCACCGGAGATTGCCCGATCACTGGTGAAATCAATCGGTTGTTAAAATCTGGCGCAAGTGCAAACCTCTAATTGTAACAAAAATTACATACCTTTAAAACTTATAGCAAATTTGCAGCACCCCACGGTTTTACCTGTTTAGTTTCAGATAGTTTATCTACCTGTTATTTTTTTTGGGATAAAAATTCCAAACCATTATCTATCTACATACCAAATCCCATCAGTAGTTTTTGCATGAAAGAGTAACTAACATACATCTATACATATATTCTTGCAAATTTTCACATTTATAATATTAGTAGTATATTTAAATTGTTAATTTTCAGGTTGGCCAAGTAGCTTTCCACAAAGACAAAGATGTTAGAAAAGTCAGAGTTGCTAAAAGAAATAATGAAATTGTTAATAGACTAAATAAGACAAAGAAAGAAGATTTCCCTGATCTACGACAGGAAAGAGAAAATAGGGATAAATCAGAAAGAGAAGACAAAAAGAAACTGCTCCGAGAAAAGAAGGAGAAGGAAAAGGAAGAAGAAAAGAAAAAAAAAGAAGAAGCTGATATGAGGAGCTACTCAACTTTAATGAAACCAGAAAATATGTCTACAAATTATGATGGAAATGACTCTGACGAGTTTATGTGAATCTTACTCATTATCATTGCAACTAGAAAAATATTATACTGTTGCTAAAGGAAAATATTGTCACTATTTTTATAACAATAGTTTCATTTTGTGAATTTTGTGTGGGAATTGCCCACCAATATTTATTTATTATTTTATATTCAATATACTTAACTCAATATGCTTAGGTAATGTTGCTGTTGTTGTTCTTTTATGCCTGTCCATGAGACGATCTTCTTAGCATTCCATGGATTCACCGTGCAGGTGCCGGGTCCATCGTGTGGCAGAGAGAGAAAACTCGAGTAGATCCCGAGACTTGTGACTCGGGCGTAGGTTTAAGGGGCACCTTTCTGACGCACATCAACACTCACCTTCATTACTCGTTTTTCTCTCCCTGCCCAGCCAAATCTGATATGAGCCTACTAGTGCAGCTTTAGATACTTGTTCTAGTATAGAACTTACTGCACTCCTGTATAAGCCAAGGTTTTTCAGCAGGTTATAGAGAGATTTTGCTGGTATACCTCTCGCTCACACTTCTACAGCGTATAAACTAACTACATAGCCGTTTTTTGTTAATTCGTTTAGGAGGTCGTAATACTTATTTTGTTTCATCGCGTGGTCTTTAGGTATATTAGTTTCCCATGGTACGGTAAGTTCTACAAGGACTATGCGATTCGTAGCTCTAGAAAAAAGGAAAATGTCCGGTCTGGATGACGAAACACCCACATCCTCTGGGATTTTGTAGTGCTTTTCATACGTGTCCATTAAAATAGTCCAATCAGGTGCTGTACCCAGGATTGAGTAAGGCTTGTTCCTGGAGTTTGAAGTTGAGCCTTCTTTTACAAAGTTAATTTGTCTTTCGTTTGTCGTCAATCCCTTTTGGGCTCTAGCTACTGAAAGGCTCATGGCTTCACGTATGATTTCAAGTACTATGTCATGACGCCGCGAGTAATGATCCCCATTAAGGAGCACTTTGCATCCCACCAATATGTGCCTTGCTGTACATATCGCCTCTCCACAAGTATAGCAACATTTTTCAGAGGCTTTTCCCCACCTTACCAAGTTACTCTGATCAGGGAGGGTCATTTGGAATGCATTTAGATAAAATTTTAATAAGGCAGGAGACCAGTCATAGATCAAGGTGCGCCACTTTAGATCTAATGGGATACAGAACTCACCTATGGTTAACCACTCACTTTGCATTTCTAAATTCATAGCGTGCACTTTGTAACCGTCATTTTCGTCTTGTTGTAGAAAGGTTTTTACCATGTCTCGGTCTTCCCTTTTCTTTCTCGCACCCAACCCAGCAGTATTTACTTGTGCACCTGCCATAAATTGTTTATGGAATTGAAGTCTAGACACACCCCGGACACTCCACTAAAATTCCGTACAAACGCCGCTGTGGAGCTACCTACTCTTCACACAACTACGCAGATGTCGTTCGTACACACGCGTGAATGTGTGCGTTAGCGCTAGGGCTACTGAATTGTTTTGTTTTATTGAATAGTTATGCCCCTTGAGTTCACCTGGTGACGTAAAGTAGTCTATAAACTTGTTCTAATGTTGAGTTACATAAATAGAATGGAGCCAAATTATACTATTCTAATTAAAAGGGTGTTTGCACAGATTTCTGAATTGTTTCAGAAATCTGTGGGGTTGTTTATTGCCGCGTAAATGAAACGAAACCGATGATAGATTAGATCAGGTACCTAGATATCTATTTCTGTTAGTAGGTACACATTCGCATTTTATTTTACACTTACCCATGAAGGAAACTTTATTCTGTCACTATAATTATTCCTCCAGGCATTATCAATCCGTGCTTGGGCACGTAAGTTACTGGCTGTGTAAGTTAAGAAATTTGAGTTAAAAATGACTTCGTTATTATAAATAAATAAACACAGACACAATTCACACACAACACCATCTGACACAAAACTAAGCAAAGCTTGTAATATTAAGCAACGTTATTGAAAAGTTTCTAAGAATCTTACGCTATTTTATCATTAGGAAATTAAATAAAGCTTTTAATCTTGTCCCGTTTAGTTGACGGACAGCCGTAAACAGCACAACAATCCACCGTGATGATATTTAGTTAGGAATAGATGTTCGATACCAGCCCTTCGTTGAGTGCTCCTAGCGTATCCGCAACGGCCTGAGGGGTGAGGAAGCTTGAAATTGGCGGGGGGTTGGGAGTGTCCGTTCTATCTATATTATCTATTCTATGGTCTAGATTCCAGGTCTGAAGCAGTTTTGTCTTTTGGGAGAGATGTAATTAATTCGTCTTGCGACTTTTCCAAAACATGCGTTTTTGTAACTCTTAGGTGTTTGTAAAGTTCAGACGGTTTCTTTAGTTTCAGCCCAAAACTATTGTGATCCCTAAAAAGAGTAGAGGGATCAGCCGGGTGTGCTCTACCAGGGTAGCGATTCACAATCCATTCGGTTGCACCCGAATGGACTCAGTCGGTAGCGTTCCCGCACCCGAATGGATCGGAATTTGCGATTCTCGACGCCAATCGGGTTGGCGTAGGAATTTCTTTTTGGCCAAACCCAAATTATATTATCTATTCTATGATGTAAAATACTATCATAGAATAGATAATACAGATAGAACGGACACTCCCCAACCCCCGCCAATTTCAAGCTTCCTCACCCCTCAGGCCGTTTCGTTTACGCTAGGAGCACTCAACGAAGGGCTGGTATCGAACATCTAATTCCTAACGAAATATCATCATGGTGGGTTGTTGTGCTGTTTACGGCTGTCCGTCAACTAAACGGCACAAGATTAAAAGCTTTATTTAATTTCCTAATGATAAAATAAAACTATTCAATAACGTTGCTTTATAATATTACAAGCTTTGCTTAGTTTGGGGTCAGATGGTGTTGTGTGTGAATTGTCTACCAATATTTATTTATTTATAATAACGAAGTCGTTTTTAACTCAAAGTTCGTAACTCACGCAGCCAGTAACTTATGTGCCCAAGCACGGATGGATAATGCCTGGAGGAATAATTATAGTGACAGAATAAAGTTTCCTTCATGGGTAAGTGTAAAATAAAATGCGAATGTGTACCTACTGACAGAAATAGATATCTAGGTACCTGATCTAATCTATCATCGGTTTCGTTTCATTTTACGCGGCAATACAAACACCCACAGATTTCTGAAACAATTTAGAAATCTGTGCAAACACCGTTTTAATTAGAATAGTGTAATTTGGCTCCATTCTATTTATGTAACTCAACATTATAGCAAGTTTATAGACTACGTCACCAGGTGAACTCAAGGGGCACAACTATTCAATAAAACAATTCAGTAGCCCTAGCGCTAACGCACACATTCACGCGTGTGTACGAACGACTTCTGCGTAGTTGTGTGAAGAGTAGGGAGTAGGTAGCTCCACAGCGGCGTTTGTATGGAATTTTAGTGGAGTGTCCGGGGTGTGGCTGAACCTTCTTTTGCAAAGTTAATTTGTCTTTTGTTTGTCGTCAATCCTTTTTGGGCTCTAGCCAGTGCATCCTCACTCGCTCAAGGTCGCGCGGTTTTAGCCTACAGCTAGACCGTTCCTCGCACGGAACAAGTGCCAGGCGGTTGTCGAACGCACGGCTCAGCGCTCGCGCAACACGTTTCCCACGCAAAATGACGTCGCGTGCATATTGTGCTGTATATGGATGCACGAGTCAAAAAACAAACAAAGAATTATCATTTTCTGTATTGCCTAAGGACGAAGAAAGGTAAGTTATTTGATTGATGTACATCAGTTATTTTCTGTACATATTGAAGTTATGCCTTTTATAGGTGTTTTTTACAGATTTTGATTGTGTATTTAAATAATTTGGTTGATGTTAAGGTAATGTGAACATAATCTGATGTGTGTTAAGTTATTTCATACCGTATACTTACATTGAAATATTTCCTATAACTAATATGTAGTCCGATTCGGAAGTCAATATTTCCTATTTCCTAGTTGTACAAAAAATACCATTATTTTTTAAATTTTTCTCCTAACCGTACAAAAAGTACAGGACATTATAAAATAGCTTGTAATCGAAGCTGGTTGTATGTTTAAGTGTAGGTACATTAAAATATGTAACATATTTATTAAACAACATTTTGACGATCAAGTAGAATAAAAACAGTCAAAGTATACTTTTATTGTTTTAATTTCAATGTGTCCCTATGTTACGGCCTCTGCCAGCTGTCTTGCGCGTTACGAAGTCAGTAACTAAACTATTTAATCTGAGCTACAATGCTGACTACCTACATAACGAAAGGTTAATTTAATTATTTATTAGATATGTCGACAACCCTTTCGATGCGCATCATTCCGCGCCAGACAGCGACAGAGTTACGCGTTAGAAGAGAGCGCAAATGTTTATGTTAAAATCGCGATAGGCATTGAACGCTAATGCGAGCTGAATTGCACTTTGTTGCGTCCCAGCATGAGTCGCTATTTATATAAAATTGTTCGCTAAGTGAAGGTTCTGTACTAATATTTATTCTGTGCTCTAGCTACTGAAAGGCTCATGGCTTCACGTATGATTTCAAGTACTCTGTCATGGCGTCGTAAATAATATTAAAGAAAGTAAATAAACCTAATATGATGTAATTGTCTCACAACAATTTTTAACAATAAAATGTACTTTTTAATAATATAAAATGTTATTGTTAACCTATAATAGTAAAAAAACTACTTAAAAATGGTAAATTTTTTGGTTTGACTGGATCTTAAGCATAAAGTTACATTTTCTATAACTTATTTCCAAGAAGCATAAATTCCTTTTAGTTTACACAAACCATGGACGTATGAAATACAAATGTTTTTCATACGTCCATATAGATACAAACCAAGTAAATTAGTTGGGAAACAGAATAAAGTAAAATTCACAAAATATTGATCATTCCATTTTGTGACCAATTTGTTTTACAGTAGTAACATTAAATTTGTTCTTGGTATTTAGTAAATGGTTTTGAACAAAATTTCACTGTAGGGCTGACAGTTAAATTTTATTTTATCGTCAAATACTTAAATGATTGTGAAAACTTGTAAGAACAACATACATAATGATACTGGAGTTTTTTAAACCCTGACTAAAAAAAGGGGTGTTATAAGTTTGACGTCGATTTCTGTCTGTGTCTGTGGCACCATAGAGCTCAAACGGATGGGACGATTTCGATGCGGTTTTTTTTTAAGGTTAATTGTCGTGCGGATGTTTTTAACTATATTTGGTTACATCGATTCAAGATGGCCAGACGGCCATGGCACAAATGGCGGACAAAATATTTCTTCACAACCTATCTACCAATATGGGTATCAAATGAAAGGGCTTGACTAGTAGAATATTTCGCACTATGACAAATTTCAAATCCAAGATGGCCGCTACCACAAAATGGCGAAACACCATTTTGTTTAATGGTGGTGGTTAAGTACCTTATTTTTTCACAACTCCCTAATATGTACTTATATTCAACTTAATTCCATAAGTGTAGCTGGGAGAAGGCTAAGATATTCTAATTAGTTTAGCTGGATGGCTGGCCTCCTTATATAAAACCCTGTTACCTCATAATTTTTGGATACCAATTTAATTTGAGCTCTTTAACTCGCTGTTCTATTGGATATCTTAAAGTTTATTTCCGCCTGCCTGGCCTGTTTACTGTTTACACATTGAGAAAAGTCTATTTAGATTTACTGAAATCAAAAACAGATGGTTACAGTAATCTGTAGTTCTGTGCACTATTCATTCTAAAATGTTAATTAATTTTGTGAGTGTGACAATAAATGTCACTGAATATCAAATAATTCATAAATTATAAGAAACTGTTAAATTTCTTTGTTACAAATTTAAAATTAACAACCAAATAATCCTTACAGTAAAGTAGTTTATGGATAGAGGGTAGCATTAGTAATAACTAGAATACTAGTAATTAACTAATTTATGGATGAAACTAGGAAACTTGAATTTTAAGCAAATTGAAATAAATTTATTCCCACTGAACTCAAAGAATTAACAACCCAAGTTGGATACTGGCTATCAGGATATGCTTCTTTCACAAAACTTCTTACAAACTGAGGGAATGTGCCTTTTTCTATATTTTCTCTCATTGTTCTCATTAATCTCATCTGAAAACAAATTATAATCTTTAAGTGCCTAAATCACCACATAAGAAATACGACACACTATTCTATTTTGGAAACTAGTGAAGAAAAGTATACAAATTAATTGAAATATCTCACCTGGAAAGCTACATTGTGAACTGAAATCAAGTGACAGGCAGCAGTTTCCACCGTCACTATGCAGTGCAAGTAAGCCCTTGTATAATTTAAGCAAGTTGAACATGTGCACTCCTTATCAATTGGGTTGAGGTCTGTCTCATATACCTTTTGTCTTAAATTCAGTTGTCCAGTCATGACTAAGGCACATCCAAATCTCTGCAAAGGGAAAGTAATAGGTAAATGAATGTAGATGTGCTCTCAATCTTATTTGCTTATCTGAGAGTCTATATTTGTTTATTATAATGGGATATAGATATCTATACATAATCTGTTTATGTAATGTACTTGCTGTGGCTGCTGTTTTCATAAAATGAAATGTGTAAATGTAGAAGAAACAGTAAGGAATTCAATTTGGGCTTATACTGTTAACATTCAGAGGTTGCAATATCTCCAGATCTAAGCTATCACTTTACAAATAAACAGTATCAATTAAATATTAACTCACAGCAGTACGAGTCGGGTACACACAATCAAACATGTCCACACCAAGTGCCACACAGACAACTAGATCTATGGCAACACCAACACCCATTAAGTAGCGTGGTCTGTGCTTGTCCAGTATTCCAGTGCTCAGGCTTACCATAGGCCAGAAATCATCTTTAGCCTCACCACCGCTGCAATAATACAAATAGCCAGATGCACAAATAAGTTTAACTAGAAAAGATAACAAAAGTGACAACAATCTATAATCGTGTTTATAATATTAGTAGAAATGTTAGAGTAATAATCATGGGTGAGACAATATATACCTTAAGCCACCTATTGCAAAGCCATTGACTTCTTTTGTCATGTGTTCATTAGCACTCTGTGTTCTAAGTTCAGTGTTGAGTAATCCTTGAACAATAGGAAATATGCTCTGTTCTGTAGGTCTCTTATGTGCTGTGAGACAGCGGTCTAACCAACGACTTGTGCGTTCAGTTGCTTCTTTTATTCGGTCATAATCCTGAAATGTTGTTTGTACCACATCATCTAACTGCATTATAATATCAGCACCTAAAAAAGGAATGTATTATGGTAAATGTCTGCATAAGTCATCTCATAATAATTTTAACAGTTGTAAGTTAAGAAAAAAGGTATTATGTATAACAAATTGCATTTTAATTAAGTAGTTTTGTTGGTTTTCAGAGATAGCTTAACAGTACTACAATCTAAGGCATAGCCTGCACCATCACAAGCTGTAGGTCCATTTCACAATAACATACATACTCACAGGCACAATTAACCCGGCCTGTATTTCTTCCTGGTTGCAGAAAATTATAATTTTAAAGCAAATTTGAAGTAAGGCATGTTGAAAGTTGAAATTATTGTAATTACAACAATTTAATATGAATAATCCCAAAAAAAAAAAATATAGGTGGACAGTTAATTGTCCTACGTACATAATTCATTTTCCTTTTTATTTTGTTGCAAAATAATACAAACATAACATACCAATACAATTCTGAATTTCAATAGATTTTTCAGGAGTAAGCATTATTTCTGAATCATCATATGGTGATTTAAACTTGACTCCTTCTTCTGTTATTTCAGCTAGTTTTAACAGAGAAACCATTTGGAAGCCTCCAGAATCAGTGAGAAGAGCTCGATTCCACCCCATGAATTTATGGAGACCACCAGCTTTTTCTAACACATGTGTACCAGGTCTGTTGCCCAAATGGTATGTATTTCCAAGAATTATTTCACAATCTAGGTTTTCCAGTTGGTCTGGTAACAATCCTTTCATGGTGCCCTGAAATAATAAACAAACAAAAAATTCTTATCTTTTATACCTATAGTGCGATTGAACAGGTTGAGAAAGAATTGTACCATAGGTTAATAGATAAACAAAGCGTTTCTATCATCCAACAGCAAAATGGATCAACAAATTGCCAGTATTGTAGAACAGGACCGAGGAAGATTGCAAAGTCAGAGGGAGGCCTACCTATATCCAGCAGCAGTATAGTATACTATGCTATGCAACATGATAGATTTTGAAATCTTATACATTTAAACAAGCAATTCTTGTAGGTAATTATATAATATATATATATAATCTGAATCTCAGAAACGGCTCAAATGATTTTCATAAAATTATATATACAGGGGGTTTCAGGGACGATAAATCGATCTAGCTAGGTTTTATTTTTTAAAAACATCATTTTATGCGCGTTTTTAGACTACAATGTTATTAGAATACGATAACTTATTTCGCCACTGTTCGTTAAGTCTAAATGGCTCAGACAGAATATGCTCGCCCTCGGAGTTTACAGGCTCTGGTTCGAATCCTGATGATTGTTACACTCGGGTCTTTTCTTTTTGTTCCTTTTTTTCTGAGAAAATCTTTTACTGAGAGCCGTTTATCAACGCATTTAATACGTATCTAAATAAGTACATAGTCTAACAAAAACACAAAAAAACCCTATTGACGATGCATCTGCACAAACTAACATTACAACTGTTGTACTTGACAATAGATGGCGTTATAAGCGGAAAGCGACTTTGTTTTATTATTATATTATGATATATTTCATCACTACGTACTTCATTTAAAAAAACCGAGCTAAGCTCGGTCAACCAGGTACTGAAATTTTAAGGTCGTAGTATAAATTGCTTAGAATAATACTCATAAGTAATTTAATCATTTCTAACATTATTTTAACGTTTCTCTACCTACATATACATATTTGTACTATGGTGTTGAGAGCAACGAACTATTTTTACTCATTTCAGACTATGTCATGCACTTTACAAACAACTTTATTTATCGAAGATATTATATTCCATACAATGGAACATTTCAGTTTTCTCGTTGTACTAACCTGGGTACCAACCGGCATAAATACCGGTGTTTTGACTTCATAATGAGGTAGTTTCATAAGTCCCGTTCGTGCCTTCGTAACTTTACATTCAGCTTGTAAAGTAAATGAAAGTGCTTTCGTACCCATGGCAAAAATATGCCCAAGCGCTTGATTCAATTAATTTCAATATTTTCAATGGTAATAGGAAGATACGAACACACACGCACAGAGCACAGATCACGTAGTATATTACCACAGAGGAAGTAATCACTATATATTACTATATTATTTTCTTTGCTGATCACAGTAGTTTTGGTCGTTATATAGAGTATAACTATTTATATCACGGTATGTTAAAATCTTACAACTATTTATATTTCAAGTATCGTTATGTGCTATATTACCATTGCTCGCTTTATCGCGCAACATAGTTCACAGTTCTTTGCGTGCAACGCAATCGGTAGTGATTTGAAGTTATGACCATAACTGTATCGCAACGGTTAGAGCGAGTGAGATATATATAATGTATAAGTGTTAGGAAGAAAGACGCATAGATATAGTTAACGCGTTCGGTTATTGAAAACTGAATCATATCCCGTTACGAGAAATACGAAAATAAATGGTTAGGAAAAATAAATAGTTTTGATACCGTCTATTTGGATATGTAACGTTTACGTTCCGTTATCTGAAAAATAACGACACATGGCTAGATCACAGCAAATGAGCTGAGCAAAGACATAAGACAGACTACGTAGTTTTTTTTTTTTTTTTTTTTTTTATTTATTATATACATGGCTTGGATGCTTGTCCATGAGCCGAAATAATTCACAGTTCTAAAACGTTACATCATGTCCAAATAGTTTGCAGCACTTGACACACATTTCAATAAAAACACAATCTTCTCGAACATTTCCTCGATGCACAAAATTAGATCCATTTTCAGACTTTGTACCTGAGACATGTCCTTTGTGGCAAAAAAAACAATAAATAAATAATTGTCCTGTCATGACATAATGTTTTGTTGTCACTTGTCAAACATTGTCAAGTGGCTTGGTAGGTATTGGTAACTTGGTATCAGATTTTGTCAACAGTATTTACAATAAAAATATAGATCACATTGAAGTACTTTGGATCAGAAAGTAAATCTTGAATGTGGCGGGGAACACTGGCATTATCATGTCCAACCAGATTTTGTAGTTCATCTGCAAGTAGGATCCGTTGTATTCCAAATTCCGGACAGGAAAAAATAATGTGATTGGGATCTGCTTGAGGTGCATGGCAGTACGTACAATTATCGTTGGGGAGGATCTTCAATCGATGAAGGTGAGTTGGTATTAGGCAGTGTCCAAATCTCAATCTGTTTAATGTGGTAATAAATTTCCTTGATTCACTTATCTTACTATGATACCAGGGTTTGTTTGGTAGAGACCTTTGTATGTCTGCATACCATTTTCCTTTGGTCATATTTACAGAAGCCCAATAAGTGGCCCATATGTATTTTATGTTTTCTTTTATCACACTGTAGTAATCAGTGAAAGGGATTTTTAGTTGGTGTCTGTGGTCTTCGTCATATCCAGCTGATAAAATTCTGTCTATGGTTTCGTTTCCAGCAATACCTCTGTGAGAGGGAACCCAAACAAAGTGTACTGACTTCATCTTCAATCTTAAATTCCTCAGTTCATCTCTTATCCAATACACTAAATAGTTCATCTTAAAGTCTATCCTCTTACCTTCTATTGCTAATAATACACTTCTAGAATCTGTTATAACTAAAAAATTATTTACATTATTACTAAAATTGATTATGTATAACAATGCCTGAAGAATAGCATATGCTTCTGCTGTAAAAATACTGGCCACACAATCTATTTCAAATACTCTGCTATAGTTTAACTTAGGATCATAAAATCCACTTCTGACTGACTCTTTGCTCTTTGAACCATCTGTAAAATTTTTAATATTCTAAATAATCTGCATTGTCTTTTATATTAGGTAAATTTATTGTGTAGCCACTATAAATCAAGGCATCATATTTACATTTATATATAGGCCAAATATTGTCAGTACATTTATACATATTTACAAAAGTTTTATTAACATAAGTCATTATTGTGCACATTTCAGGGAGTTTCCTATTAATGATATCATCACTGGAGACATTCAAATCACTTAAGTTCTGTGAAAGCTGAAGAGGCAAAATAAGATTGTCAATCACTAAATTATTACTTGCTGACTGTTCTTTAATGGAAAAGTTTTGTGCAAGCTTCAACCTTCTCAAGGATAATGGCGGTATGCAAGTTTCAACTTCCATAGAGTTTATTGGTGTGGATTTCATTGCTCCACATATGATTCTAAGACCAATATTTTGTATAACATCTAATTTTTTCAAAAGAGTAGAACTACAGTTCATGTATGCAAGGCAGCTGTAATCAAAATGGCTTCTGACCAAACTTTTGTATAGTGTAGATAGTGTTTTGGGGTCTGCTCCCAGAAAACTCCTGTTAAACATCTAATGATATTGATTCCTTTTAGGGCCTTTGTTGTAATGTACTTTATGTGTTCTTCAAATTTTAATTTATTATCCACTATTACACCTAAAAATTTATGACTAGTCTTTAATGGAATTATCAAACGGTTATATTGAATATCTCCTGGACTATCGGTTCCAAGAACCATCACAGAACTTTTAGATGTATTTATATTTAACTTAAGCTTATTTCCATAGTAATTATATAACTGATCTAATGCTGAATTAATTTCATCTTTTGCCATATCTATATGTCTATTTACACTATACAGTAGGAGGTCATCTGCAAATTGTAACATTTTAATATTATTATTTACATATTTTAATAGCTGAGATGTAAAAGATTATACAAAATTGGAGAAAGACAGGCACCTTGCATCAAACCTTTATATGAAGTAGTTGGTCCATGTAATATATTATTAAATTTAACATAAACAGTTCTCTCATTTGAAAACTTATAAATCCATTCTATTAATTTTCCAGGTAATTCAAGTTCATGCAACACTTGACATAGACGGCACAAATCTACGTTATCATATGCCCCTCAACATCAAGGAAAACACACATAGCAGAAGAACGAGCCAACAAACAATTTTTCATATCTGCGATGTAACTTACAAAGCTCTCGGAAGCAGCCCGACCTTTGCGGAATCCAAACTGATTCTGAGGTAAGATACTATTTGATTCTATATAAAAATCCAGCCGTATTTTAATCATTTGCTCAAAGAGTTTACCTAAACATGATGCTAAAGAAATGGGTCTATAGGAATTGTGATCATTGTCTGGTTTATTGGGTTTTAAAATAGGTACAATACACTGTGTTTTCCATGACTTTGGTATACACTGTTTAGACCATAATAAATTGTAAATATTTAATAATGTAGTTTGTGCTACCTTATGTAATTTTTGATCATAATGTAAGGATAATTGTCTAAGCCTGGTGTAGAATCTTTTCTAGATGTAAGGGCCAAAATGAATTCATCCCATTGAAAGGGGTCAAGCAGATAACTATTTTTAGGGTTTATATTATTTAACTCAAAAAGATTCTCAATATTCTCGATATCATTACTAGGTGGTTCTGAGAATTTTTTAATGAAGTCTGGAATCCATTCATCATTTTTAGTAGATTTTTTAATGCCAATTCTTTTAAAACGGCGAATAAAGTTCCACACCTTGGTGATCGGTGTGTATCTATTAAAGGAAGAACATAGATTGTGCCAACTATTCTTTTTTTCCTCTTTTATTATAAGTTTCCAGTAAGAAACTCTAACATCTAATTTTTTATAGTTGATGAAATTTTCTAATGACATATTGTTTCTATATTTTCCCAGGGCATCTTGTGAGATTTTGACTGCTTCTGAACATCTACTGTTCCACCAAGGTGCTGGGGCTCTACTTAATGTAGTATTTGAGTTACTTTTGAATAAAGGTATGCACTCTTCCTCAATTGATCAAGTAAGGAACAAAATGTGTTATATGTAGATATTGGATTATTAGTGTCAATCTTAAAATTTACAAAAAGGACTTTTGATCTAAGATAGTATTGGGTCCAATCGGCCTTGTGAAAAAGATATCTGTCTAGTGGTTCATTTACTTGGTAAACTGAAGGTGAAATACACATTTCTATAAACGTAGGATAATGTAAACTACCCAAGGGGTCATTACCAACATTCCACATACAGAAAGGCGCCAAAGTAGGGTTAATACAACTTACATCAATTGCTGAGGTACTTCTATTAGGACCCTGTACCGTAGTATGAGATCCTGTGTTTAGAACACACAAATCCATCTCATCAAAAAGATCATATAATTGTCTACCTCGGGCCTTTGTTGCCTGACAACCAAAAGCAATATGATGTGCATTGAAATCTCCTGAAATTAGACATGGTTTAGGAATAACATTGATAATCCTTTTAAGTTTATTTATGTTGAATCTTCTCTCATTTCCAGGTGGACAGTAAACACACAAAATAGAAAGAGGACCTTTGTCAGAATCAATAGAAACAGCCACGCACTGGACGTCATCATAAAAAGGAAGGGGAATCGTTTTATATTTAAGTGCATGTTTTAAAAGAATACCTACACCACCATGACCATTTTTGAATTCTTGTGTACAAAGTTGTATCCAGGAAAATTAATATTATACTGAGAATCTTTCAGCCAAGTTTCATTTAACAGGCAAATATCAATGTCTTGGTCCCATAGCAAGGACATTAACAAGGGTTTTTTATTATTAATGCTCTGTATATTATGTTGTACGATTTTCATGGTGTAACTAGGTCGCTATGCATGTAAATTTCTAATAAAAGTTTCCTTAATTAGTGCTGTTGTCTTTATTGAGTTGTCATACCCAATGCAACAATGCAACTCAATAAAAGTAATTTATTTAAATAATGCAATTTATTAGTTTGTCATTGTTTACAATATCATTTATCTGTAAAGGATTCTGTTCCAGATTGTATTTGTCGAACTGACCAGATTGAACAATTTTGTTTGAGACTTATGTGGCAAAGGTGGAAATTACTCTGTGTATTGGCTAAAACGCTTGAATAGCTTTTCTTATTATTTTCTAATTTTGCCATTTTAATTGGACAGTTTTTGGATATGGCCAAATGATCTCCACCACAGTTGCTGCACTTCAGAATTTCTGAGATGCAGTCCCTGAAGCTGTGGGGTTCCGAACACTTGGAACATATCTGTTCATTTCGACAAACTTTCGCGGAATGGTTGAATTTTAAACATTTATAACACTGTAAAACAGGTGGTACATATTCATGAACTTTATATCTCCAATTGTCTAAGTACACAAACTGTTCCTGTAAGGATTAATTTAGGTATTTTTATTTATCCATTAGGATATTGTACTCAGAGGAATTAATTGACCATCGATTTTCTTCATAAAGCGTCGCACATTAATAATTTCTGCATCTGAAGTCAACTTCACGAACAAATCTAGGTTCCCAGTCTCTTTAGGGATGAAACGGACCACTCCGATTCTTTCCACAGAGGCAGCAGGTATGTAAGCACGTAAATTATTTGATATCAAACATTCGTTCTTTAAAAAAATCATTGGCAGCTGCCGCTTGCTTAAAGACCAACATTATTTTTGATGCATTTACTCTCCTCCTTTCATGCACTCCCTTAACATTCTTAAAGATTTTGGATAATTGTAACGGGTTCCTATTACCCAGTCTTTCATCTTTATCGGAGCTTTCCACGTAGACTGGAAACTCCTCGCTGATGCTATTGTCAGGATATAACCGTTTATGCCCTGGTTTTATATTTGGTTTGTACCTGTCGTCTTCATCGACTGAGGGTGTAGGCGTTCTCCTCAATTTTCTTTTCCTCGACTCGTACTGCCGAAGATTTCCTCCCATATCATCTCCATCGCTCTCGGAAGCCATTTCGCCAGCCAAATCTAAGCAAAACTAAGAGAAGCTATTAAATGAAAATAAAATATTTTCAAATAAGTGCTTTCAGTTCCCGCCAAAAAACCGAACTCCCAGACTACGTAGCAGTGTTGTGAGAAGCCCATCTGCCCATCTCAATTTTCCCCCAAAATGTTCTCGAAATCTCCCCAAATAGCGGGTTTTCTTGAAAAAAACCCCCAAAGTAAATTATAGATTCGTTTGCCCCTTAAAACATAATTTTACGCTGACGACCACTTCAATTTCTCTTCAAAATGTTTCTGAAATCCCCCCAAAACACCGGTTTTCAAGAGAAAAAAACCCCCCAAAATTAATAAACTTTTCCTAACTCATAAAACACAATATAACGCTATTTTAAAAATAGCTTCTATTACTCCATAAAGTGTTTCGGTAAGTTCCCATAAGAAAAGCCAATTCAATTTTTGTACTAAGTTCACTTGGATAAGTGCCATATTCGCTAAAAAACTGCTAAACTCGGCAATGACAAATTCCCAATTTCCCCCCACAAGCAATTTTTTTCTCCCCGTAAATCCCCCCAAATTTCCCTCCATGGCTATTAAAACCCCCCAAATTTGGGGGGAATCCCCCCGATCTGGCAACAGTGCTAAGTAGAGAGTTGCAGATCACCACGGAACACTCACAACCACAGACTAAGTAGAGAGATACTCACAACAGTCACAACACACCTCAGATCACTAATAACACACAGATCACTGGCAAAGAGAATGTGCTTCGATATATCGCATTCTTATAAAAATATCGCATTACCATATCGTATCAAACTATGTCGGCGACTAATTTGTAAATTTTAAAGTACCTATTAGGTACATCATCACTAAACTATTATAGACAGTGCCATTGAATATATTGTTATTAGTAACAAGAGAATGATAACGTCGACAATATTGTTTATGGAACAAGAACAGCCGGCTTTTATTTAGACTTGGAGGTAGATTTTAATAATCTTTGAACTTTGTAGTACCGTCAAATATGATTAATAAATGTTAAGTTTATGTTCTCCTTTGTCATTCCGTTCGTAGCTGGGCACACACTTTCCGAAAGCCGTAATAGGTTAAATCCACAGCGCTTATCCAAATTATTATTTTTGCGTTGTTTAAGTGCTGATCAATGGCAATTGTGATTATTTTGTTGAATAAAACTATTCTAAATACATATAATTATTTGTTTCTTTTAAAAAAATAAAATAATATAGTAAAACTACTAAAAAAGATAACCCTTTGCACGATATGTACTTAATATATCGCATATTAAATGAAAGGCATGCGATACGGTTACGATACGATATATCGATACAAAGGAAATCGATAGTATCGCGTATCGATACAACCAAGTTCGATACAGTTACGATGCGATATATCGATACAGTACACTTTTTTGGGCATCCCTAGTCGGAAGAACAGAACACTTAAATACTCTAAAGAGGAAGTAAAGTGAAAACACATTTCGTGTGTACCCCACAGACTAAGTAGTGTGTACCCCACGTGTGTGTGACACCACAGAGTAAGTAATCTCAAGTAATCACTACGTGTGACACAACAGTGCAACAGTCAAAACATAAGACAAAGACAAGCTGTGTTTTGCGTTGCTGTCACAGATCACTAGTTCAGTGTTACCAACTTTATTTTTCAGAGAATCGTACCTTAAGCTTAAAATGATCGTATTTTGCCAAGATTTCATGAGAAATAATAGTACGAAATGGAATTTCAGTAAACTTACGTAAATCAATTAAAAAATGTACTTGCATTTTTTTTTTCAATAAAGATTGACGAAACGAGGAGGACATGTGCCTGATGGTAAATAACATGCCTGCCATAACAACACAGTGACATGCAGCTATTGGAACATGAAGAGTCCAAATCATAACCTAGCACTGCATTGCGCTCGTCACCCCAGAGATCTAAGATGTTATATCTCTAATAATTATGATTTGTCTGGAAACATTGCCCTTCAAAATGGAAAACAGGAGCACAAAATGTTGCTTACCTTCAAGCACATGTTCTGCTCATTTCATCACGCTATAGTATGAAAAACATTTGACATTAAAATAATAAATATAGTTATTACAACTTTTTTAGATTAGAAGAATGTTAGGTTTGTTCCGAATTTTGACTAAAATCAACTTCAACTGAGATGAAATCATGACAGGTTTCGTTTCTGTAGAGATACAAATTAGTATCACTCTACTTAGTCTGCAAACTTAAAATTTTCAGTTAACGGACATGCACTTAAAAGTAAAAAGTTGACCTGATTTTATCTTATTTCTGCAACACTAAATAAACCTAAATTAAATATACTTGACTATTAATAATAAAACTATAAACACAAACATATGTCAACAACACTTCGTAATGAAACCCAGGAATTAAGCACACCAACACGTGTCTTATATTATAATAATAATAATAATCAGACTGAGCTCGACGCCCTGGACAGATAGGTCCGTCAACTGCTCACAACACATCGAATGCTACACCCGCGCTCATCTGTTATGAGGCTGTATATCCCGCGGAAGTGTGGAGGTCAAGGCTTTTTAAATGCCAAGAACCTTCACAACCGCGAGGTATGCAGCCTTAGGGATTATTTCCGCAACAGTGAGTCCGGGATGCATCGTGATGTTGTGGCAGTTGACAGGACTCACGCCTCTTTCAATGGCAAACGAGAACTGGCGCAAACCATCGGTGCTCAGCACTGATGATCGCAAGGAAGTATGGAAGAGCAAGGAGCTGCACGGGCGGTTCTATCGGGCCCTGACGGGCCCCGATGTGAATTTGCTCGCGTCGGTGAACTGGCTACGCTTCGGGGACCTCTTCGGAGAAACCGAGGGTTTTGCCTGTGCAATTGCTGACGAAGTTATCAAGACGAACAATTACCGGAAATACATAATGAAGGACGGTACGGTCGACATTTGTCGGGCATGCCGCCGTCCAGGCGAATCACTTCGTCATATTATTTCCGGTTGTTCGCATCTTGCTAACGGCGAGTACTTGCACAGACATAACCTAGTAGCCAGGATCATCCATCAGCAACTTGCTCTTCGACACGGCCTTGTCGAGTCCGAGGTGCCGTACTATAAGTACGCACCTCTGCCAGTTCTCGAGAATGGTCGTGCGTTGCTCTACTGGGACCGCTCTATCATCACGGACAGGACTATTGTTGCCAATAAGCCTGATATCGTACTGGTAGACCGGTCTCAGCGTCGGGCTGTGATCGTCGATATCACCATACCACATGACGAGAACCTCGTGAAAGCTGAGAAGGACAAGCTTAGCAAGTACCTTGACTTGGCTCATGAGGTTACCGCCATGTGGGATGTTGATTCGACGATCATAGTCCCAATAGTTGTGTCGGCAAACGGCCTTGTAGCGAAAAGTCTCGACCAACATCTCAAGAGACTTTCGCTAGACGGTTGGATTAAGGGTCAGATGCAGAAGGCGGTCATCCTCGACACGGCGCGCATCGTCAGGAGTTTCCTCAGTCTGCAGCCCTAACCACCGGTAGCTTGGGCCCTGCCCCGCTGCTGGCGGCAAACTAGGTTTAGGTTTTTATAATGTTTTTATGTTATTTTATATAAATATTGTAAAAACTTAGACTTAAGGAAATAAAGATATACGAGAATAATAATAATAATAATAAAGAAGTTGACAGAAGCTTCACGCCTCTTTCAATGGCAAACGAGAACTGGCGCAAACCATCGGTGCTCAGCAGTGATGACCGCAGGGAAGTATGGAAGAGCAAGGAGCTGCACCGGCGGTTCTATCGGGCCCTAACGGGACCCGATGTGAATCTGCTCGCGTCGGTGAACTGGCTGCGCTTCGGGGACCTCTTCGGAGAAACCGAGGGTTTTGCCTGTGCAATTGCTGACGAGGTTGTCAAGACGAACAACTACCGGAAATACATAATGAAGGACGGTACGGTCGACATTTGTCGGGCATGCCGCCGTCCAGGCGAATCACTTCGTCATATTATTTCCGGTTGTTCGCATCTTGCTAACGGCGAGTATTTGCACAGGCATAACTTAGTAGCCAGGATCATCCACCAGCAACTTGCTCTTCGATACGGCCTTGTCGAGTGCGAGGTGCCGTACTATAAGTACGCACCTCTGCCAGTTCTCGAGAATGGTCGTGCGTTGCTCTACTGGGACCGCTCTATCATCACGGACAGGACTATTGTCGCCAATAAGCCTGATATCGTGCTGGTAGACCGGTCTCAGCGCCAGGCTGTGATCGTCGATATCACCGTACCACATGACGAGAACCTCGTGAAAGCCGAAAAGGACAAGCTTAGCAAGTACCTTGACTTAGCTCACGAGGTTACCGCCATGTGGGATGTTGATTCGACGATCATAGTCCCAATAGCCGTGTCGGCAAACGGCCTTATAGCGAAAAGTCTCGACCAACATCTCAAGAGACTTTCGCTAGACGGTTGGGTTAAGGGCCAGATGCAGAAGGCAGTCATTCTTGACACAGCGCGCATCGTCAGAAGGTTCCTCAGTCTGCAGCCCTAACCACCGGTAGCTTGGGCCCTGCCCCGCTGCTGGCGGCAAACTAGGTTTAGGATTTTATAATGTTTTTATGTTATTTTATATAAATATTGTAAAAACTTTAACTTAAGGAAATAAATAAATACGTGTATAATTATTATAATAATAAAAATGTTTATTCAATAAAATCGGTACATATTCACTTACATTACTAATTTCCCAAACTAGGTGAGTTCACACCTGTATTTTGGGTATTAGGCCTATTCGTTTTTACTTCAATCTATATAAGTACACTTCGTCAATTCTTGATTATTATCTATATTGTTTACAACATTTATTTTATATCAGAGAAAAAAATATTTAAAAAATAATAATTACAATAACTTCAAATTAGATTTAAAAATTTTAGTACAATAATATTAACTTACAATTGAAATAGGATATTTTTATGGCATAATAGTGGATTGTATGCTCGTGTGTCAGGGTGTGTGTGCGAGTCTGGCAGAGTGTGTGAGGGGGTGAGTGTCCAAGGCTGGGGGGGTGTGGGTGAGTGAGTGAGGGTGTCCGTGTGTGTGTGAGGGTGTCTGTGAGTGTGTGAGAGTATGTCGTGTGTGGTAGGAAAAAAGTCTACATGGGTTTTGTCGCATAGCTTCGCGTTATGAGGTAATTTTGAGCAAGTTTTCGGTGTTGTTATAAGTCAAGCTCATCAACCATCTCTCAAGCATAACTTTGCAATTTACCAGACTCAGACTGTAAATATTTAGGGTTCTGTTCACTCGGTTATATAATCAAAGATTAACTACAAAAAAAATAATTATAGATTAACAGCAGCCCGCAGTTTTTCGTATGTGTGTTCCTTAACCTGTTACAAAGAGCAGCCCGATCCATCCAGACGTTATGACGTGACTGAGCAAGAAACATCTAACAATATTTTTTTATCCCGGTAATATAACGGGAACGAGAATTACACGGGTAAAATTGTGAGCCACTGCTAGTATATATAATTCAATTAGTTATAAAGCAACACGAAAGAAAAAAAATGTGTGCGCTTAAGACCGCAAGGCAGAAGTAAAAACTAAAATAAGAAATACTTAGATTTAAAGACCGCTCAATAATTTTAATAATAAAAATAAAAATTATGTAGAAGTTGAAAATTAGTGTATACCTAGTAAGCATAGCAACACGAGAATAAAATGTGGCGAACTGATTAGTATAAATGGCCAAGAATAAATAAAAAAAGAAGTGTGGCACTCGGGGACTGCCGCGGTAAAGCTACTGCATGTTGCATGCATTTTATCAACATAAGCAATAAGAATGTTAACGATTTTTCGGAATTGCTTTTATTTTGAGAAGTGACATTTGTTTACCATAAAAAATATGCAGAGAAGTATACAATCTAGTCAGTCTTCGACAGCTAAGAGCATTTCGTCTGTACAGCTTACACAAATAAGATTCAAAGTCGAATGACCGAGTGGGGAGGACGGCGTTACGGTCTTCCATCCCTCTTTCTTGTGAACATAAGAAAGAGATGCACGATCAATAAAATTCGGTCCCCAAGCCCGCGATAAAAGCTATGAAATAGCTTAAAAAAAATTATGCGGTTTGGAAATAGGGCTTGACGAGCAAATTCTTTCGATAGATCGATTAACTCTTTATTGCACTTAAATTATAAAGAAAAATAACAATAACACAGAAAAAAATGTAAACATAGAAAAAAGTAGCAATTGGCGCCCTTATCGCTAAGAGTCATTTCTTCCAGGCAACCGTAGGATGGTAAAAAAAGAAATCAATAATGGAAGACGGGAGTGCAATTGGAGTACATAGATACTTCCGAATGATAATACTAACTAACAATTAATTTCAAATACAACAATATAAATATATAAATCAAATTTTACGTCCTAATACACAAAAAAAATATTATAATAGACTAAAGGCTTGTTCGCATTAGGCTAGTATATTAGTCTGGTAGCGAGTAATTTAGTGGCTAAACGTGTCTGAACACTGAAAATTTAGTCGAGTAGTTTAGTAAGTGATTTAGTCGAGTCAATCCATTTTGTTCTATTTTCAACGGGCGAGTAACACCCCCCACCACGTGTTCGTTGCGAGCGGTGCACTCATTGGCTCGCTGACTAAACAGGTTCGAACCTGTCGAATTAGTCTGGAGAGAAAAAATAACTTCAAAATGTATTTCCAATACGAAATTGTCTGTGGAATAACTTATTTTATTGATCACACAAATTTCCTAATTCACCTCTTCTAAAATAGCCATTACGATTAGCTTAATCATTCATTTATTTTATTGCGTTGTAGGCTCTTCATGTTGCACAACGCTACTCACTTGTGAACCGTACTAAAGCACGGTGCGAACGATTTTTTGAATAGTGGCGAGTATTTTAACTACTAAATTACTCTCTACTAGACTAATTTACTACCCTAATGCGAACACGCCTTAATAGATAATTAATAATAACATGTTCAATGAATGAAAATAATTGAAGATAAATAGAATACAATATTTTTTACGATTTCAAGGAGAATAATGACTTCAACATATGTGATGACTGTAACAAATAGAATCCTTTGACTTGGTTCTTAAAAACAGCAAGAGAAGGAGCTTGCCTAATGTTGACGGGATGACGGGCAAGGCGTTCCACAACTGGACAGCTTGGAAAGCAATTGACTTGCCATCAAAAGTTTCGCTGCGGGCCGGCGGTGTTTGAAGGAACAAGTTAAGCAATGCATTTTGACCTGAGAGGTAGACCATGTGCATTGCTCCAATAAGTAAAAAGTTTTTTCAAATACCACGGAAAAGAGGGGTTAAATAATACGCTATAGAGAAGGGACAAAATATGAGCATTCCGACGAAAGCGAATGGGGAGCCACTTGAGCTATATACGAAATTGAGACACATGATCACACTTGCGTAAACCAAATATGAATCGTACTTTTGCGTACGATTTCGACTTCGCGATCGTACATTGTACATGAGCCAAAAAGATTTTAAATCGTACAGTTGGCAGCACTAGCAGCTCTAGTTGCTGTTGTGGGTTGTGCCCACAGAGGAAGTAATCACTACGTTATGGTTGTGCCGTGCTGCCGTGTGTATGCTGTGTTGTGCACAGAGTAACAAAGAGAATGTAAAATACTACGTAGCTACTTAGTCTGTGCTACGTAGTGAGGAAATAATCACGGTAATCACCACAGACTATATAAGTAGAGAGATACTACGTACTTAATAATAATAATAACTGTTGTTCAAGTAGGCATCCATGGTCCATGGCCAAACTAAAAAGAAAAAAAAACATTAAAGCTGAAGCACATCAATTTCTTGGTTAAAGTGACATCTAGTTAAATTAAATGAAACTATTAAAAATCTTTACACGAATATAAACTTTGTGTGCAGGGCACAAAGTCTTAAATGCTTCAATTAAAAAATATAAAATATGTTTGACGTTTGATTTGGACCAATTTGGGCTTATCATAGGGATGCCCAAAAAAGTGTATTGTATCGATATATCGCATCGTAACTGTATCGAACTTGGTTGTATCGATACGCGATATTATCGATTTCCTTTGTATCGATATATCGTATCGTAACCGTATCGCATGCCTTTCATTTAATATGCGATATAATGAGTATATATCGTGCAAAGGGCTATCTTTTCAGTAGTTTTACTATATTATTTAATTTTTTTAAAAGAAACAAATAATTATATGTATTTAGAATAGTTTTATTCAACAAAAAAATTACAATTGCCATTGATCAGCACTTAAACAACGCAAAAATAATAATTTGGATAAACGCTGTGGATTTAACCTATTACGGCTTTCGGAAAGTGTGTGCCCAGCTACGAACAGAATGCCAAAGGAGAACATAAACAACATTTATTAATCATATTTGACGGTACTACAAAGTTCAAAGATTATTTTAATCTACCTCCAAGTCTAAATAAAAGCCGGCTGTTCTTGCTCCATAAACAATTTTGTCGACGTTATCATTCTCTTATTACTAATAAATATATATTTAATGGCACTGTCTATTATCGTTTAGTGATGATGTAATAGGTACTTTAAAATTTTACAAATTAATCACCGACATAGTTTGATACGATATGGTAATGCGATATTTTTATAAGAACGCGATATATCGAAGCGTATCGTATGGTCAAAATATCGCATCAAATATCGATATATCGTATAGTGCTGTATCGATATTCCGATATATCGCATCGTAACGGGCATCCCTAACTTATCATTTGAAACTAACCTCAATTTTTCTGTTTCTGTCGGTAGTAAAAAGTGAGAAAACATAAAAAAATATTGGTTCACTTATTTAGTGGCGTGCGGTAATTGGAATTTTGTTTCGCTTGTATACTGTGGAAAGCTATCAGGATGTTATTTTCCATAAAATACAGTGAATTTGTTGTGTGGTGCAGTTAGCTCATTTTTGAGGTAAATGTTGAAATTTCATTGTTTCTACTCGTATGAAATGATTTTTGTTGTGTGTATTTAGCTAACTTAATTTAGTTGTTGTTAACTACTATCTGACAAATATGACCTAAGGTGCGGTTAGTCTTTTGGCTCAGTTGTGAACACGTGTGATTATGGTGTCGCATGATGGAGGTTCGATCCTGCACTGGGTATTACATTTTTGTAAATTGATTTTGCACTTGTTTTTGTTAATTTCAGGTACCTGTAACTAACATTATTATTTGTTACTCTCCAAGGGAGGTAATTTTAGAAAGTGAATTTAATGTTAAAAAAATTCTTTGTTTGTAAAATATTTGCACAAATCCAGTAAAAATAAATGGTGTGATTTTTTTTATTTGATTTTTTTATTATTTTAAAGACATTGTAAAATTTTACCATTGGTGAAATTATGTTATTGGCTCAGTGGTAATTCTACTCACATTTGAACTGACACACCCAGGTTCAAATTCCGTTGTAGTTCTTTTTATTTTGCACTATCCCAGTTATGTTTATGCCCACATGCATCAATTAATTTTTTTTTGTTTGCATGAGAATGTAAAATTGTGTTATAATTTTGGCTATATTGACATATATGTATGTGTTGTGCACATACAGCATCCTAAGCATTTACCTGGCTTTGATGGATTTGATTTTGATTAATAGGTAATTGAATTGAGTCATACTAGTCTTTAAATAATAAATAAATTATTAGGCCAATGCCTGAAGTTTTCTTGCACCCTTTCGGTCTTCTCATATATATTATTATATATTTCAGTACTTAGAAATCCAATGCCAGTAAATATAAAATTTTCACACAAAACATGAAGAAGCATAAGTCACTCAAACAGAGCCAAGACAACATAGCAAATGGAACTGCAGAGGTTTTTGTTTTGCCACCCGAACTATTGGCAAAATTAGGAATCAACTTGAATATTCAACATTCTGCATCAGAATTCCCTAGTACTAGTATTACAAAAGGTGAGATCAAAGTATATTTTACTGACAGGTATGCAGAGTCAGTAGGTAGTAATCTGAGTAGGATATGTTCTTCATTGTAAGCAACCTTACTCTGTAAATGACCAAAGAAAACCCAGAATCAATCCTTGGTAGGTAAGTATGTAATACTACGCATTCAATGCATGGAGATGGAAATAAATCAGCAGTAGCAAATAGCAATATTTGATTGGACTTATTTTTTCAAAGATTTGACCTGACTGGCACCGACTTTAAATAGATGAGTGAGTAGCGCTCATAGTAATGATTTTAATTTATTTTTCGGTTTTGAGTGCCTATTTGTGGTTTTGAAGTCAGTTTAATTTTTTGTATGAAAATAGTTTTTTTATTTAATACCTTCTATCATGAGATGATGGTCTAGTGTCAACCTATTTTAGATACCGCATATTTTTGCATTTTCGGGTTTGGTGTTGTAGCAATAATGGTTGGTTACACTGACGAATAAAGTACTTACTACGCGTGTTCTGTGTAAATCTCTACATCTCTAGCAATTTTTTAGTTGGTTCTTATTTCCCTATAGCATATGGCATATATAGCATTTCTGTTTCTAAGTACCTAGGTATTATAAGTATGTACTAGGCCACTCAGAAAGTTTTGCAAAAAAAGTTTTATGTACAAGACACTGGCCACTTGTAATTATTTTGAAAACATCCATTATTTAAAAGTAAAAAACCTCTCCTACTTCACCACGACAACGCGCACTTTGCGATCAAAACGAGGGACTTCCTGGACTCCACACCGATCCAGAGTTCAAGAACGGATCCAGCTTTGGCTCCAAGGGGGGTCACATGGCTCCAGGAAGGGAAGGGGATGTCACGGGGGTCACATTCCTGGTCATGTCACAAAACTGTGCGATAAGTACATGCATGCTTTTAAATCAGTGGTCCACCTAGGTACTGGACCCACCCCAGGGGGTGGACATAACCCCCCTGGATGCGCGCCTGCCAGAGTCTTGGGACACCCTCCTTACAGTCCTGATTTGGCTCCGTGTGACTTCTTTTTATTCCCTAAAATTAAAAATCATCTCAAAGGGATACAGTTTTCATCGCCGGAAGACGCGCTAGCAGCGTTTGAGAAGGCCGCGGAAGAGGTTCAGTCTGCGGAGGACTAGAAAAAATGTTTTGAAAATTGGTACAGACGCATGAAACTTTGTATAGAGGCTGGGAAGATTTCTTTGAAAAGATTTAGTAAAAATAGTTTTTTCATACAAGTTAGTTTTTAGTTTCTCAAAACTTTCTGAGTTTCCCACATATTTACAGTTACTTTTATATTAGATGTGTAGCTATGGATTATGTTTTTAAATTAGTAAACATGTTGGTTACTTGTGATATGGTCGGAATTCGCCACATGACTACCTATGGCCTGTAGGTATGTGATAAACAAGACAGGCGCGCGGCGCACCTTCCTTGAAAAATCCCAAATTGCACCTGATTTATTCAATTATTTATTTATGTTATTGTAAGTTTATATAATTATTACATATAGGTAAATTGTACTTAAGTGTAAGTGTGTAACACATTATATTTATGTATAATTGTATATTGTTGCGAGCTATGGAGAGAGCTATGCTCGGAGTCTCTTTGCGCGACAGAATCCGTAATGAGGATATTCTCAAAAGAACGAAAGTGGCCGACATAGCTCAAAGAGTAAGCATGCTGAAGTGGCAATGGGCAGGCCACATCGCTCGCAGAACTGACAACCGATGGGGAAGAAAGGTTCTCGAGTGGCGACCACGAACCGGGAGACGCAGTGTTGGACGGCCTCCCACTAGATGGACAGATGACCTCACAAAGGTCGCTGGAAACCGCTGGTTGCAGGCTGCGCAGGACCGTTCGTTGTGGAAATCTAGGGGGGAGGCCTATGTTCAGCAGTGGACGTCTTGTGGCTGATGATGATGATGATGATGATAATTGTATATATTATGTTAGTATAGTACAATACAAATAGCATTTCATAATCCTAATGAGCTATGTATGTAAAATTTACAGGCATCGAACAAAGTGTTAATGATGACACTTCTAACTTACCAGAACACTTGGATGCGTCGTCAATAATACAAACTGCAAATTTAATGAAAGAATCAGTTTTTTTGAGTCCAACATTTTTTCAAACAGCTCCTATACCTGGACCGGAAGATGAAGAGCCAATTGTTAATAAAGATACAACTATTACTTTGAATATACCCTCTATGTCAGAAAAATGTAAAGAGAGTAGTATGATTGATACTGTATTAAATTCGGTTGGTATGGAAAGTGCTTCCCAAGTGTTCAATGAAAGCATTATAATCAAGTCAGGCACTGGAAGACCTCTGAATGAAGTAAACAATGCAGAAGCATGTGAATCAATAACGGAATATCAAGTTGAAAATCATGGGGGTGATTTAATTTTGACAAATATCATTAATCAAAGTATAGAGGAAGAAAAAAAACCCAGTACTGATAATGTAAATTTAGAGAGCTATAAGTCTCTTGAGTCTCAAAATGATTATCATAATGAAAACGTTATTCTTAAGCCGTGTAACTTACCTGCGAGAAACAGTAATGCTTCCACTGAAAAATCCAATGCTGTCATTGTTTTTGATGAAAATCCAGACAAAGCCGAATCCTTAGATTCCAGAGAGAGTAATTTAGAATTATTTCATTTATGTGGTAATAATGAAAAGGATGTACAAAATATTTTACACGACAATAAAATAAACGAAAAATCAGCAAACATTGTCATACACTCTTTACAGTTGAAAAATACTGAAGATTCGAATATGAACGTTATAAATTCCACTGATGTTGAACATACATCAGTTACTGAGAACCCGTTACAAAAAGATATCTGTGGAACCGCGGTTACAAATACTACTACTAATAAAACTACAGCCACTGTGAATACTCAGTCCATTATTATCAAGGAATCTACTTCAATGGTTAAAAATTTTGACTCCGTAAACAACATACTAGCAGAAAACATGGTTACTTCATGCTTATCATACCATGACAAAGAATTTACAAGAACCAAAATCCCTAGTAGTAATCAGCATACTCTTACTCTTGTTGATGAAAATTGTGCATATGATAATACTAAAGATATTCCACTTGATGATGAAATGAAGGCATATAACTCGGATAAACAAAATATTATTTGTGCTAATGACGTACTGAATGGGGACACAGAAAACATTGACACTGAATTAGTATCGATTACAGATAATCAAGATTCTGACAAACGAGTACACATAAATTCAGCGCTCATGCTAAATTGTGATACGAATTTTAGAACCTTCAATACACACTGTGATGAAAATAAATCGGTCGAAAATGCTATTATCAAAATGGAAATCCCTCATGTAACAACAAATAACCCAAGAAATTTATGTTCAGATAGTAGTGGTCCATCACAAGAAGATGCAGAATTAATTACGAAATTTACGGCTACTAGAGAACTTTTACAGAAACCCATTACAATTGTGTCAAATGCTAAAAATAATCTTGATAGCTTTAAAGAGCATGAATCATTGAAAAATAATAAGAAATGTGCATATACTAGTGATGTAACCCCTGAAATTAAAGGAACAATTAATTCAGATCCTAAAATTGTGACACATGAAAAAATGAACAAAAAAGTTACATTGTTACCCAATTCCCTAAATACTAAAGAAGCCTTTCAAGAAGCAGAATTGATTTGTACTGAAAAAACAAACTTTGAAGGTTTTGAAACGGTTGCCCATGATATGAAAACATTACAAACTATGAATAAATCCAGTAATATTACCAGTCCAACAACACATAAGGCTGTAAATAATATTACGGATGATAAAATCGACAACCAAGACAAGGTAAAAGAAATAGCAGCGTATCTAAATCAAATTGCAACTGAAAGAAATACCATTAGTAGGAAACGACACATAAATAAAGCAACTAAACGGGGACCAATTATATCAAAACTATGTGTACAAGGAGTCGAAAAACCAGGTGGCAATTTTATACAAAGTGATAAAATGGAGAGTGTAATAACGGTTTCTAAAACTTATCAAAAAGCACGAAAACCGAAATCTAAGACAATCAAAATATCTGATGCCATTTTATCTTCAAATTCATTTCAAATAGCAAATAATGAAAATTGCAATAGCAATTCTTTACTTGACCTACCTATGCTAACATCAATAACACACGGAAATTATTTTTGTATATGTCATGATTTTGGGAACTTAGCTCACTATGATCGTGAAATGTTATTTGAGCACATCCATTTTTGTTCCCACAAATCTGTTGAATATGACACAGAAACAATCTTCAGTATTTATGAAGAAAGTGATCCTGTGTATAAACGCGATGTTGATTTCATTGAAGACATACAACACATTAGTTATGATAATGATACTAAAATGCAAGATTCACTTTGTTGGAATGAAATTGATATACCGGATACTCAAAATGAAGTATATCAATTGCTAGTCTCTGAATCTGAGCAATTTGAAAAGCATAGTTTAGCAAACCCACAAAGTGAAAAAAATAAAGTGAGTAAAATTAAATCGTCGACTTTAGTTTAGCTGATAAATTCAACATAACACTGATAATTTACTGTTTTCTTCCCTTAGCTTGAAGTCAAACCAAAAGAGAAATCTATTGATGCTAAAATTAAAGTGAAGGATCCTCAAATTAAGAAAATTAAATGTGAAATTTGCAACAAACTGGTAAAAGAAATGGAATGGAAAATCCACGAAGAGAAAGAGCATAATTCAACTCTCCAAGTAAATAAAAAATTGGCAAGTATCTTATTACATATCATTAACACTATAATATAAATATTTTTATATCTTGAGAATATGTCAACCCCAGGAGTTCATGTTGGTAATTAGGGCACATATTATTTTGTTACACGTCTTGCTAAAGTACAAAACTACATTTTATTGAATTAAATAAATAAGTAATCTTTTCGGTAGGGCTGCCGCAAAAACCTACCCTGATACGAAAGAAAATTGACGAAAGGATAAATTTCATTACATATATATAACTCATACGTAATTAGTTAACAAAGAATTTTTGAAATTTTTGTGTAAAGTATTGATATTGTTTACTGTATTATTGACTGATGTAATTTCTTTTCTAAAAAAAAAAAAAAAAAAAAAACGAATAGGTGTATATTATCAAACCATTTACCTACATTAAAATGTATTAATCGATATTTCAGAATGCTACTCAAGTCGCTCCTGAAAAATCGAACGATAATTCCATGTTGTCTAGTATTGAGATTACAGTTAAATCAAATCAGAGTAACATGAATCTTCCTACAATTTCCAATAATGTGTCTGCGTCTGAAGTTGTTTCGCAGTGCACCAAAAAGTCTACTGACCTTACAATAGACAAGTGTTCAAAATCCAGGAAGACTTCTTTGAATATAGAAAATAATGTTTCTGATGACGATATTCCAAGGGATTCATCATCGCAGAGACGATCTGATCGTAATAAACGAAATTGTAAGGAACGTGCGAGATCAACACGAAGGTCTTCACGGAATACAGTTTCCGGTTTTGATAGTTTACCTTCAAAATCTAACAAGCCAGCTAAACAAGATGCATCTGTTAGTAAGTCTGACGAAGCAAACGTCGAGGTTCCGAAAACAAGAAAGAGGTCTTTAAAAGTATTTAATGATTCCGTGAAATCAATCGATCGAGAAAAACCCGCAGAAACTAATAAAATATCAAAAACAAAACAAGGTGCTAACGAAAATCAAGGAGACCCAGTTGACGGACAATCTTTTAATGCTATGGATATTAGAAATTACTTGGAATCATCGAAAACAGATACTAGTAATGTTGAAGATAGTACAGAAAAAACTCAAACTCAGTCTAACATAAAAACATCGAAAAGAACATCAAATTCCAAAATGATTTCTCTTCCAGAGAAAAAATTGAAAACTGTATCTTCGATAAACATTGAAGTTGACCTTACGAATAAGAATCCGGCAGCTGAAGAACCTAATTTAAACTCTGTGAAACTTGAACACTCTTCCCGGCCAAATGATCCTGAAGTTTTTCAGAAACCCAGAATTCTAGGTGAAAATGAAACCGTTAATACAACATTACAAGATGAAACTATGGATATATATGTTGAAATATCAGCAACTAGCTATGATAATAGTAATGTAACTCTTGAAGACACTGCAATGGATACCTTTTCATCAGACGTTTCCATGAGTAACTCTCAATCTGTTGATAATTCTAATGAATTACATGGGCAGACGCCAGATGAATTTACCAAATGTGGAGTGTGTGAACGAAGTGTCGAAAAATCGTTATGGCTTGAACATAGAGCAAAGGAGCATAATTACCTCGCGTGGTGTGATGGTGAAACGCCATTGGTAAGTCAATGACATATCTTCAACTACCAGCGACCCGCGATTTAATCCGCGTATTTCCCCCTTATTTTCCGGATAAAAATAACCTATGTGTTATTCCAAACTATAATCTAACTGTTTTCCAAATTCCAACCCGATCTGTTCATACTTTACGACGTGATTGAGCAACAAACATCCAAACATTGATATTTAAAATATTAGTAGGATTATAATTGATGATAAAATGAAAAATAATTATTTATTCACAGAAACAATCCTAAAATGTTTAGATCCAAGAGAGCTGCTATTTTAATTCTTCTAGTGATTGTGTGTGACAAGTATTACCTACGAGACTTATCTTATTTTCTGTTTTTTAGGATTTAGATGATGAATTAGACATCAAACGACATCTTCAAGGCATTTCTAATCAATTAGGAAGACTGACGTGTTCTAAATGTGGTTTACTCCGTAAGCACCCTAAACAATTTCTTCGCCACATTAACAGCTGTAATGGTGAAGAGGTAATGTAGCTGCTTCGGTATATTGTTTTTAATAACCTTAGGGATAAATATTAATAGCTATGCCGTTACCGAAACAGTTTAAGGTTTCGGAGTTCTTACATATTCAACGTTTGCTCGCGTTGCGCTAACATTTCCCGAAATACAATCGTCGGCCAACGATTTCATCTAAATAGGAGAAATGTCGTGCAGCTCATTCGCCGCATTATTGTTTACTATGCGGTAAGCCGGAATTTTCCGAACGAAATACAGGAATCCGGGTCTTGATGTTGGGTGCTCGCTGTGGGATCCATTTAATTATCTCATTGTACGTTCTCATCAACGGAAGATTTCTGTAATTTGTCGTTCGCCTGTATCAATTAGTATCAATTATACCAAGGCCATATAATACGTGCATAATGCATTGCTCAAATATTTTAGAAATCTACTACTGTAATTAATGTTTTGTTTAATTCTTAATTTGACTGGCCTTGTGGCTTAGTTGGTAGTAGCTCTGCCTGCGAAGCCGAGGGTCGTGGGTTCGATCCCCACCCAGTGCAAATATTTGTGTGATGAATTCAAATGTTTGTACTGTGTCTGGGTGTTTCTATGTATAATAAGTATGTATTTACAACTATATACGTATTATATCAGCTATCTGGCCACCATATTACAAGCTTTGCGTAGTTTGGGGTCAGATGGTGCTGTGTGTGAATTGTCCACCAATATATTTTTTTTAATTTAGAGCCAACAATTTTATTTTCAGAGTAAAAATGAATCTCAAGAAATTTTGCTGATAGACACGCCCAGGCACAGTTCTAACAAGTCTGTACTTCCTCCGTACACCTGCGGTGTTTGCAACGAAACAGTTGAACAATCTGCGTGGATAGAACACATAGCAAACAAGCATAAGTATTTAGCTTGGACGACTGACGAACAGCCTTTGGTAAGTGTAGCTATAGCCATAAATTTCAATAAATCATTGCTAGATAAGAGTAATACGCAAATGAAGACCTTACTTGTCTATTTATGTTTATTTTAGGTACCAAAGTTATCCGTTTAGAAACTCGGGCTTAGTACGAAAATGTCAAATAGTTGCGTGCATTTACTATCTTTTTTATTTTTTCAGGATCTAGATAATGACGATGACGTCAAACAGCATCTGAATTATATTTCAAAACATCATGGCGGATTGTTGTGCCATATTTGTGGTGCCAAGTGGAGCTATGTAAAAAAATATTTAAACCACATAAATAATTGTGTAAGTAACCTATCTATATGTAATAACAGTAACCCAACATAAATCTGAATCGAAAACTTATACCTGCTTAGTTGAAAATTGGCTAATTATTATCCATCTTTTTGAGGGGCAACATCTTTATGCGCTTCTTATTTATTGGTCATTTGTTGAGATAGGGAAAAAATTACGAGATATTTACCATGTATGTGAATCCCTAGTTATTTGAATGGTTTCTAATACCATGTTTACGAGTAAGCACCAAAAATCACGGTAAATACCTACTGTAAAAATGTCGTAATTGGAGATAGCCATAATTTTTAACCCCCGACCAAAAAAAAGGGGTGTTATAAGTTTGACGTCGATGTCTGTCTGTCTGTCTGTCTGTCTATCTGTCTGTCTGTCTTTCTGTCTGTCTGTCTGTGTGTGTGTGTGTCTGTCTGTGGCACCGTAGAGCTCAAACGGATGGGCCGATTTCGATGCGGTTTTTTTATTTGAATGTAAATTACCGTGCGGATGTTTTTAACTATGTTTGGCTAATATCGATTCAAGATAGCCGCCACCACAAAATGGCGAATTACATTATTTTTTTCACTATTACCTCAACATGGGTATCAAATGAAAGGGCTTAACTGGTAGAATACAATGCACTATGACGATTTTCAAATCCAAGATGGCCGCCACCACAAAATGGCGAACGAAGTATATTTCTTTTTCACTACTCCTTCAATATGGGTATCAAATGAAAGGGCTTGACTAGTAGAATGTTGTACAAATTACAAATCCGAGGTAGTCGGGGGTTAATCAAATTTTTTAATTTTGTTCTTGTTTTATTATTATTATAATATTTAATTTTAAGGTGTGAGAGTCTCAGTAAGTGCAAATCAGACTGGTTTATTTTCGTAGTTTTGTAGAGACATGGTTTCGGAAAACTACAGATTATCTAAGTGCCAAGAGCGAGACAGTTTCGGTTTTCGGGGTTCTTATTGTTCAACATTTTCCCAACGCTCGCTCGCGTCTGAGAGCGAATCGACTTCGAAGCGAATCTCATTTTCTTGATACAGTCCTCGCCTCACCAGCACCTCACTCGCCCACACACACCCTAATTGATTTAATTTAGATTTTGAACCAATAAAACGTTTTATTTTCAGACAAAAAAATGAATCTCAAGAAGTTCCGCTAATTGACACGCCCAGGCAAAGTTTTAAAAAGTCTGAACTTCCGTACACCTGCGGAGTTTGCAACGAAACAGTCGATCAATCTGCGTGGATAGCACACATAACAAACAAACACAAGTATTTAGCTTGGACGACTGACGAACAGCCTTTGGTAAGTGTATCTACTATACAGTGGCGTAGTGCGCCTTGGCGGGGCCCCGTATAAAAATTTGTTTGGGAGCCATTACGAAGGGTAAAAATTTCTCACAAAAGAACATTTTCTTTGCATAAAATAAAATAAAAAATGCTGCCTCATAATGATCTATCTTTCTCTTTCTCTAAAAATTTTACTAACAATTCAAATTAAATATTGTACTATTCTTGCCTTTTCCGGCAAACTGCTTTATTAAATCACTAGATGTACGCCCCGGCTTCGCCCGTGGTACATTATAAAGCACTCATCAGGATCCCATATACAACGCTAAAAGAATGACTGAAATCGGTTCAGTCATTCCTGAGAATATCGCTTTCAAACAAAACACCTCTTCAGCTACCTGTTACGCCACCTGTCGGAGATTGATCGTACCAACTCAGATTTAGAAACAAATTTGATTTGCAAAGGTTTATATTCAAGGACGAAATCTTAGACACATGCTGTCATGTGTCATGTCACAGCACGAAACGTACGAAAACTCTCAGAAAGGAATATTTTTCCCGATTTTGTTGCATTCTTGATTCATGCTCCGCTTCTATTAATAGTAGCGTTATGTTCTATAACCTATAGCCTTCCTCGATAAATGGACTATCCAATAGAAAAAGAATCTTTCTATTCGGACCAGTACTTCCCGAGATCCTAGCGTTCAAACAAACAAACAAACAAACTCTTCAGGTTTATAATATTAGTATAGATTAGTATATATTTATACATTGCTGACTAAAGTCATCACTTTAGTTTTTCTAAAATTTCTGCCCCTATGGCCCATTGGAGTTCTTAGGTAATTTTTTTATAAGTTTTAATTTAGAAAATATCAAAAATTGTTATGTTTTTATTAATTTTGCGTACATACTCTACTATAATTGATACGGCAGATACGGCCGTAGCTACGCCCCTGCCACTAAACATAAATATCATATATGTAAGGTAAGTAAGCCATTGCTAGGTAAAAAATATGTATGTGCATAGTCATAGTCATCTATCGTAGGGCAAGGGCGGGGCGGATACAGGTTTGGCGCCAGGGGGAGGGGGGTCACGTAGTCGTGGTCAATTCACAAAACTGTGCGACAAGTGCGTGCTTGTGTTTTAGTAGGAGAAGTTACACTTTAGGGCAAGTTTTAATATGAAAATGTCCTTCCAGACCCAAGGCACCAGTCAACCAATTTTGTGTATGAACCTACTTTATTTTTTAGGATCTAGGTAATGAAGAAGACGTAAAACAGCATCTAAAGTATATTTCAAAAAAATATGGCGGATTACAATGCCATTACTGCGGCGCCAAGTGGAACTATGTCAACAAATATTTAAATCACATAAATGATTGCGTAAGTATAATTATTATGTGTATTAACAGTAGCCCAACATTGAGTTAAGTTACCGCTGGTCTAGACTGGAGAACGGCGACTGCCGATCCGGAGCCCCGGGCTAAAAAGCACGCGCACCACCGTCTTTTCGAAGTCATATGCGTAATGCCGCTAACTTAAAAACGGCGAAGGAAAACATCATCAGGAAACCGACATGTACCTAGAATCTTTCGAAGTCATGTGTCATCCGTCAACCCGCATTGGCCAAGCGTGTTGGATTATGGCCAAGACTCTCTGGTGGTAAGGTTTGGACTCCGTGGTGGATACCACGACGTTTATGTTTTTATATTATTTATATTTTCGCATGTTATAATGAACGAATAAAATATTAATAGCGTAGTTTTTTAGCATCTTAGCGCATAAACCCGATTGCTTTGATCGTTCATTGTATATAATCTATTTGCTCTAAGTCGTCATTTAAAATGATTTTATGTAAGTCAACATTTTCCTAACGCTCGCTCGCGTCTGAGAGCGAATCGACTTCGAAGCGAATCTATTTTCTTTATACAGTCTTCACCTCACCAGCGCCTCACTCGCCCACACACACCCTAATTGATTTAATTTGCTTCGTTTAATTTAGATTTTGAACCAATAAAACATTTTATTTTCAGACAAAAAATGAATATCAAGAAGTTCCGCTAATTGACACGCCCAGGCAAAGTTTTAAAAAGTCTGAACTTCCGTACACCTGCGGAGTTTGCAACGAAACAGTCGATCAATCTGCGTGGATAGCACACATAACAAACAAACACAAGTATTTAGCTTGGACGACTGACGAACAGCCTTTGGTAAGTGTATCTACTATACAGTGGCGTAGTGCGTATTGGCGGGGCCCCGTATAAAAATTTGTTTGGATACCCTTACGAAGGGTAAATATTTCTCGCAAAAAATCGATCTTTCTCTTTCTCTAAAAAATTGGTTGCCTGTAAAGTCGGTATACGGGCGAAAGTTTTACGTGACAACGACTTTGAGTGGTAAAATAATTTTACGGAAGGGAAATGCCTTTCACTTTTTATGTCTGTCTCAAAAAATCCGAGTGGAAGGGATCTCACTCGCTCTCGTTCATAACGTGGAGCGTAACGCAGTTTCTTGAAGTGTCACCTGGCAAAAATTTTAAGACGTTGTAACTAACGATTCAAATTAAATATTGTACTATCCTTGCCTTTTCCGGCAAACTGCTTTATTAAATCATTTATACATTGCAGACTAAAGTCATCACTTTAGTTTTTCTAAAATTTCTGTCTCTATGTGCAAAAGTGACAAGTCTGACAGGCCTTCATGTCCCATTGAAGTTCTTAAGTAATTTTATAAAAGTCTTAATTTAGATAATTTCAAAAATTTTTATGTTTTTATTAATTTTGCGTACACACTCTACCATAATTGATACGGCCGTAGCTACGCCCCTGCCACTATACATAAATATTATATATTTAAGGTAAGTAAGCCATTGCTAGGTAAAAAATGTGTATGTGCATAGTCATAGTCATCTATCGTAGGGCAAGGGCGGGGCGGATATAGGTTTGGCGCCAGGGGGGAGGGGGGGTCACGTAGTCGTGGTCAAATCACAAAACTGTGCGACAAGTGCGTGCTTGTGTTTTAGTAGGACAAGTTACACTTTAGGGCAAGTTTTAATATGAATGTCAACCAATTTTGTGTATGTACCTACTTTATTTTTTTAGGATCTAGGTAATGAAGAAGACGTAAAACAGCATCTAAAGTATATTTCAAAAAAATATGGCGGATTACAATGCCATTACTGCGGCGCCAAGTGGAACTATGTCAAAAAATATTTAAACCACATAAATGACTGCGTAAGTATAATTATTATGTGTATTAACAGAAGCCCAACATTAAGTTAAGTTACGGCTGGTCTAGACCGAAGAACGGCGACTGCCGATCCGGAGCCCGTGGCTAAAAGCACGCGCACCACCGTCATTTCGAAGTCATGTGCGTAATGCCGATAACTTAAAAACGGCGAAGGAAAACATCATCAGGAAACCGACATGTATCTAGAATCTTTCGAAGTCATGTGTCATCCGTCAACCCGCACTGGCCAATCGTGGTGGATTATGGCCAAGACTCTCTGGTGGTAAGGTCTGGACTCCGTGGTGGATACCACGACGTTTATGTTTTTATATTATTTATATTTTCGCATGTTATAATGAACGAATAAAATGTTAATAGCGTAGTTTTTTAGCATCTTGGTGCATAAACCCGATTGCTTTGATCGTTCTTTATATGTAATCTATTTGCTCTAAGTCGTAAACTAGCAGAGATCACGTTTGATTTTTTTTGTTTGTGAAGATTAACTACGTTTAAAGCTTTAATTTAGAAAAGAAAACTGTCGAAGTTACTCATAAATCGATTTAAAGTTTACATCCGGTTTACACTACGTAAAAAAATCAAATTTTGAATTCGACAAAAAATTAAAAAGTGAAACTTTTTAACAATACTTTTTATTAGTTTAATATATAGTTATTCATACAAATAGGAAGCCTACAAAAATCATAATTTCATTAGTTATGTATTAGTAAATTTTTAAAAGATTATAACACGGCCATAAAGCATCACACGAAAAAAACATTGTGTGTACAAAATTCACGAAATCATATTTTTTTGGTTGTCCGCTTGGCGTGAAATGTCCCTATAGTTAAAAGTGAAGGTGTAGAGTGTTGACTGTTGTTTTTGTAGTTTTTTATATGATAATTAAATGAGGGTTTTTACTTTCTAAAACAATTTTTTTTTCAGAGAAGAGTCAGCATCATCATGATGACTCTTCTCTGAAAAAAAAAATTGTTTTATATATTGATTTATTTTTAATCAGAGAAGAGTAGCTGAGAGAAAAGGCATTAAAATTGAACATAAAGAGCTGGACCTACCTCCTGTTGTGACGTGTGGGATTTGCAAGCTGGAAGTTGAAGGAAAAAATTGGATAAAACATATACAAGTGGCGCACCAGTACATGGCTTGGATCATGGGAGAACCGCCTGTTGTGAGTTTCTTTTTATGATGATGTTATTTTTCATTTACTGTGATTTCTTACAAATTAACCAAGAATGTTATACAAAAAAAACCTTTGGCTGCAAGTATAAAATACCTACTCAAGTCTCAAAATCACTGAAATTATCTGCTGATTAACACAATAAATTATTATTGACTGTTTTTAAAGGTACATAGGTACACTAAATAAATATTTATACAATTATTACACTGAAATGTCTTCAAAACGAATAAACGAGCGAGAGCGTAGAATTATCTACGTAAGTACCTCTATTAATATAATTCATCAGAAGACCCGACTTATATGCCCTGGTCATTTTTTGTGGGGGCACACCGAGTTCGCCAACAAAAGTCGAGTAAAATGAAAGAATTGACAAAATAAAATGAAAAACATTAATAGTAGCATGAAATCCATTATAAAAAGGATTTGTAGTTTTGCCGGAAAGCGAGGTAAGCCGTTTTTACCCGTAAAACGAACCCCCTTCCACTTCCAGACCTCAGATCGCCTGTCAATTATTTTTCCTTTCACTTTTGTCATATTCTCTTCCTTTTGCGTTTTTACGTTCCTTCTTCCTTATGGGTTTCATCCAACTATAATTGTTTTTTAGTTTTGGAAATTATCGAGACTGGTCAATTACTACCAAGTTTTTAAAGTGTGATGGCGAGAGTATGTTATATATATTTTCAGAATCTTGAGGATAGCCTGCAAGTAAAAGAGCACTTGGACAAGATAGTCCGAGCGACCGGCGGTCTCGTTTGTGGAGCGTGTGGCGAGATACGCAAATGGGCCAATGCTTACCTCCAGCACGTCACGGCTTGCGCCAAGAGTGGCTTCCAGATCGACGTCATTGAAACACCTGATCATGATGAAAGTAAGTTCTATTTTTTTTTAAAGCTATTCAATATTTTTTTTATAATTTTAAATTTGCCACTTCAGTGGAGTGGCAAATTTATCCAGGTTCCGGGACCTTTATCATCTGGGTTCTTTTTTTAAGTGTTTTGGTTTAAGAGTTGAAATGAAAAATAGGGGGGACTTTAGTTAATTCCATCGAAATAAATAAATAAAAAAGGTTGATTTGATGTGTGCTGAGTGTGGGAATGGGATTTCGTTATACCTGAATTATCGTTATATCAGGTGCGGTTGCATCCTAGACTAAAATAAAGTACAGCAATATTGTACTCCTTCAAAAGGTCCACAAAAAAGTTTGCATTAGTATATGTCGGTCTCTCAGAAATAACCCACAATAACCATTTTTATTAGTACTTATATTTATTAGTATCAGCATTTGCACTCGTGCGAAGCCGGGGCAGGTCGCTAGTTGTAAATAAATCAGTAATCGTCACTCACAAAGATAGAAGAATGCATTATGTGTCTAAGGTATCGATCGACATAGAGCATGGATATTGCTTGGGTGTGAAATGTCAAATACTATTATAAAAAGTGGTTGAATTACGTATTAATTCTACACTGTTCTTTGAATTTGATTTCTGAACGACGGGGACACAGCAAAAACTTACTCTTTGATAAAAACTCTCGTTTCGCTAAAATGGCTGAAAATCAAAACCAAAATCAACCAAATCGGCCTAGCCGTTGTCGAGTTTTTAGCGAAACTTAAGAACAGTCTCAGAGACTTATCCTAAACGGCTGGACCGATTTGAATGATTTTATCGGATGCGTTTGGGTGGCACCTCGGAAGCTTTAGATTCACAAATCAGCCCGGCAGATGGCGCTACAGTCGATACCTAGGTTATTATCGGAGCGAAGCCGGAGCGGGCCGCTAGTATAATTTATAAATAATACATTGTATTAAAATTTCTTTATGATTGAATTAATTTACAAAGGTTCGTTCGTTCGTGTCGAATTTGTTACTTTATTTTTTAAGGTTTTGTATATTTTTGTGACTTTGTTTACTTGCTAAGTGCAATAAAGAGTTAACCTATCTATCTATCTATTCCAGCAATGTTCACATGCGGAGTGTGCAGAGAAAAAGGTGATAGAAAAGATTGGACTTCTCATGCAATGCTTAAGCACTATAACATTGCTTGGATGGTTGGAGAAACACCCGTTGTAAGTGGACAAATTTTCTTCGTAAGATACATAAATCGACGTCCTATTAATTATTTAGGGTCCGTCTGTTTGCCTATTTGGCCAATTTAGGGCTGTTTCTTTGAAAATGGTAACTGCGGAATATATCAGACAAAAAATAATAAAAAATAAGGGTGTAAGAATACGCTGCCACGTATATGAAATATGATGATACATTCGAGAAGCTTGACGCAATTAACAGATAAATTAAGGCTTACTTTAATGTGTCAAATTATGTATAACAGAAGGTTCAATATACAAATCCCAAATTGAAATGTTGCTTTCCAAACTCCTTTCGCCACATTTTGTAAATGTATGCGTACTAGAATTTCTTTTAATGTTAAATTTGGTACATAACGTCATAGGCAATATTTATTGGATTATGATTAAAATGTTGTTTTACCTTTTTCAGAATACAAAAAATCCATATGCAATACAAAAGTTGATGCAAGCGTATGGTAAGAAGTATAATTTCGTGTGCCAACATTGTAAACTGAATAGAGCATCGTGGTACGGTTTCTACGCACATATACTCACGTGTGGGAAAACCGAAAAGGTATGTATTACAGATTACTAAACTGTATATAATGAACTATATATATCGATATTATATAGGGAAATTTGTATTCTATTTCTGTGTAGAGACAATCTCTCGAGCACCATAAATAAATATTGTTGGACATTCCTCATACCACACCTAGCTAGCTCCAAACTAAGCTAAATTTGTATTATGGTAGACTTATATAATATATAATTGTAAATATATACTTATGATAAATAGAAACACGCAAACACAGCATAAATATTTTTTCATCCCACCATCTCGGAAATCGTATTATTGCTCTTCGAAGAAGTTTTCACTAAAAAAAAACCGCGGGCACAGCTAGTACTAAATTGAAATGTTCGCAGGAAATCGAAGCCCTGCACGAGGAATGCGAGGTGTGCGGCAAGAAGGTCCTGTGCATCTACCGCAACCAGCACATGGCGTCGCACCGCGACTCCGAGATGCGTCGCGAGCGCCGCGAGATGCTCGCCCAGCACGCCGAGGAGAAGGCCGCGGAAGCCGAGGCCGAGCCCCCCAGCGGGAAGCGGAAGGCGGCTGAGAAGTAAACGTCTTTCGTTAAATTAACAACAAAATAAAAAAAATGCGTGCTTAAGACCACACGACAGAAGTGAAAACTAAAACAATAATAACTTTATTTGAGCCAAAAAATAAATGATACCTAAGTGCAGAGTTTAGTTGTTGTGATGCAACATAATATTATGTACTTACTTGGTTGACATGAGTGGATTCCACACTAGGGGACGCCCTGTGTTGTGCAATCCCGTGCCTTCCACAATTGTTATTGAGACGGAAGATGCAAACAATACTGGTTGTAGTAGCGAGGTTGAATCAGCCCTCCCAGAAAACTCTAGTACAGAAATAATATAGAAAATACAAAATTCTAGTAAGTTTATTAACTATTGAATAATTGTAATAATTAAAATTAAAAACGATTAATATATAAACTGAATATAGTATGTGTCACGACAGTGACAGATGCGGCTGAAGGACTAGCATCCATGGCCAAGAATAAATTAAAAAAAAAAGGCAGTGACAGTAGGCAGATAGCAGCAGCTGACTATCTTTAATGCTCTGGCACACTCGGCGCTCCCGAGTTCACCCGAAGATTTTTTCATTTTCGAGCATAACATTGATCCTCATTCATAGCTCACGAAAAATCTTGGTGCGCCAAAAGAAGATTTCACCCCCCCTGCTACATGGCTGCAGGTAGTATTATATTTTTATGTTTATGACAAAGAAAGTTATTCTATTTATAATATTTTGTATTTTTCTTTGCAGGGCTAAGAAAGATATCATGCAACACGTATCAAACACCATAAACGTAAGAATCTTACAGTAATTTCATATTCGTTAATTCTTAATTAATGTGCTGTTACGATTTGCCCTGCTGTTTTACCCGCTATAAAACGTAGGCTATAAACAATAAATTAATTAATAATATTGCGTTTAAATTACAAAAAAAAAAATACAGACCAACCTTTGAATAAAGTAGCAATTGGCGACCTTATCGCTAAGAGCGATTTATTACAGGCAACCGTAGGATGGTAAAGAAGACATTAATAATGGCAGACGTGGAGTACAACATAGAGTACATAGATAGATTTCTGTAGGATAACTAATTAAAAATAATGAACAATATTGTAAACATAACACAGGACTTATAAATTATAACCATTTCAATTTCCAGTGACCTTTGTGAGGTCATCTGTCTAGCTAGTGGGAGACCGTCCAACACTGCGTCTTCCGGTTCGTGGTCGCCACTCGAGAACCTTTCTTCCCCATCGGTTGTCAGTTCTGCGAGCGATGTGGCCTGCCCATTGCCACTTCAGCTTGCTCACTCTTTGAGCTATGTCGGCCACTTTCGTGCTTTTGCGAATATCCTCATTACGGATTCTGTCGCGCGAAGAGACTCCGAGTATAGCTCTCTCCATAGCTCACCGTGTGACTTTGAGCTTCGTTTTGAGGCCCACAGTGAAGGACCACGTCTCAGTTCCATAAGCCATTAAGTAGTTTAAGAGCGGACAAATAAAGTGACGCGAAATTTGTATATGTATATTAAGAAGATCCTTAAATTTATTTACAGAATGTGCCAGTATGCAGATGCGGAGCTACATTCAAAGACATCAAGGAGTATTCCGAGCACAGTTGTGCCCAGAAAAATGCCAAGGACAAGGACGATGACTCGGACGTCTCGGTCAAACTAGAAGATGGATCCGATGAGTCGGCAGATGAGTTTGTGGACTCTGGCGAGTCTGATGAAGAAGAGTAATGATAAAAGCAGGAAAAGAATACGTATCGGAGAGGGTAAGACTTTAATGTTTATAATGTACAGGACTTAATCACGATTTAATTCATTTATTACCGAATTCTTACAAATAAAGACAAATTCAACACACTTCTAAAATTGCTTCATGTTTTAAACAGTGCAGGAAAATCTAATATGATATGTTTTCACATATAGGTAAACTGTAACGGTTCGAACTGGTAACCTAATTTCAACAAGTTTAAAAATTTTGAACAATAATATTTAATAATAATATTTAGGCTCTTATGACTTTTTATATTCAACTAATATTAGTCAAATAATTCATATTCTTTTCCAATGATATTGGAATAGCTGTCGCTTAGTTTTGCCATGTAGACGTAATTCACGGCCAGCTTCCCAACTGCCAAGACTTCTGGTTTGGGTAATCCGTAGTCAGGGTGTCTACTTTGATATTGCTCTCTCTGTTCTTTTACCTTGACATTATAGAGACATCAATAGCAATTCCAAAGGCGATTTCATTAGGCAGTAGAAAGGCAAGAGTGTGACGTACGTACAGTTGTAAACTCGGTGGAAACCAATCGAAAAGTTAGTAAAGTCGTACAATAGTTTTTAGTGAAATATTTATTATTATCCATAGAAAAATAAAGCCTAGAAACCGGGTCCGCGCAAGAAAAGTGCGGCAAATTTCCGGTTTGAAGGGCAATGTTTCCAGAGAAATTACAGGCCTTCTGAACCAGGCCAGAAACATCTTAGATCTCTGGGTGACGAGCGCAGTGCAGTGCTAGGTAATGATTTGGACTCTTCATATTCCAATAGCTGCGTGTCACTGTACTGTGTTATGTGGCAGGCATGTTGCTTACCATTAGGCACATGTAATGCTCGTCTCGTCACTCTTTATTTCAAAAAAATATCATAGTGAGTCTATAAACATATAAGATTATCGATCTAGGCGCTATTAATCTGTGTTATTTTCTGTTTAAATGGATGATATGTTAATTTCAGGTTCAACGAAAGTTCAGCGTATGCCTTATAAAATTACTAACTACTCTGCGTATTTATCTCGAGCTTACCACGACTTGTGAGTATTTTTTTATATATATAGTTCGGTCAATTTAGACCAAAAATTTAGATCGTAGAAAATTTTAGATCATAGAATTATCTATAAAAATGTATCAATACTTTTTTTCCTACAAGCCACCACGAGATATAACAATTGAAAAAAGTTGCAGAATAATGTCTTCGAACTTTAGCAACATCTTCTAATATTTTATTTGATGAATTGTGTACTTATGACAGTTCCAACCTTCCAACTAGTCAACAGAAATTTAACAACTAGTCTCGGTTCATTTCAATGTTGAAAGAAAAAAATACTGCTGTAAATATATGAAAATATATTGTTAAAACAAGCTAATAATGATGTTGATGTAAGTATTAATTATTAAAACAAATTCAATTTGACAAATATTACTATTATTATATAATAATACCCAACGCCCATCGGCTCTGTGACATATGCAAGTGTTGCATGCTGTGGCGGAACCTATCATCATGTATGCCTCAAGTGTATGGGCGCAAGCGGCAGACTTCGAGGAAAACAAGTCTCAGTTGAACGCTATCCAAAGAGGTTTTGCCCAGAAAATTTGTAAGTCGTACCGTACTGTTTCTCTGAAAGCAGCACTTGCTATAAATATGGTTCATAGTGCTGTCGCAATTTTGGAAACTGGGTCTGGTGGCTGGGAGTCGTTAAACTCGCGTGAGACGATTGCATTTCCGGCCTGCTCCCCTGGATCTAGTGATGGTCGATGCTGGCATCCTGCATACCCAGGTCAGAATCGAAGGCTTGGAGCTAGTCTTACATACGGTAAAATCTCACCGAAGCCATCTATACGGATAAAAATTTGTCGCAAATGTGAGACGATTTGTGATTATCCTCGAAAACAAATTATAAACAGAGTAAAAAAACCTCTCCCAAGACTACCTCCCACCAGAAGTGGAACTCGAACAGAATGTTAACTGCCTGGACCAACCCCATCCGTCAACGCAGTTTTCCTGTAGAGTACGAGCTGCCCTAGAAGACACCTCGTTTGTTTGCAATCTTCCACAAGGGCCTCAAATTTATACTGATGGCAGTGAACATTTCATTCTAAATTGAAGGTGAGCCGATCACTACCGGTTGGGATTCCGATAGTTGGAGCTGCTCTCGGCGCAGAGCCTCCAACATGCCTCTTTGGGAGAATGGCACACGAGTAGAGAGGTCAAGAACTCGACCTACAAGCTCCACGCCCGAATGCACAGTCTTTCAATCGGAACTTTATGCTCTTTACCGGGCAACTCAAATGGCGTTAAAGAGCAAGGACCTTCAAGAAGTCAATGTCCTGAGTGACGGGCAACCAATCTTCACTCTGAACTGCTCGAACTGCTAAGTAACCCAAAACGAGCCACCCTTGGTTAAGTGCGTAAAGGAAAACATTGGACAGATAAATGCTGAAGGAGATCTCTTCGTCTTTTCTGGGTGAGAGCGCATGTTGGCACCGTCGGCAACGAAAGAACCGACGAACTGGCCAAATCGGCGGCACTCACGGAGTCACCCAGGGACTACGAGGGGATCCCCTTGTCCTACGTCAAAAGGAAAATCCGCGAAGAATCGGTCAAGAAATGGCAGGATCGATATGAGATCTCGGACACCGGAAAAGTCATCCAGACGTTCCTCCCCGATATAGCAAACGCATATCGGGTGATGAGAACCACGAAACTGACTCCCTTCCAGGTACAAGCGTTGACGGGACACGGAGGAATAGCAGATTACCTGTACAGATTTAAGCTCAAGAGCAGTCGACCGACCCGACCAACGTGTGAGCCGACCAACCCGAAACGGTCTGGCACGTGCTAGTCGATTGTCCCCGATTCATGGTCGCAAGACATGAGCTCGAATCTATGATCGACAGAAGGCTGGTTGTCTCGGATCTCCACAACATCTTAGTAGATCCAGACAACAGAACACGGCTCCTGTCCTTCATGGAGAGCTCATTCCGCATAGCGGCCATGAGAAAAAAAATATCATAGTGACTTAGTATGATTTGGCGCGTATTTGAGTTAGTAACTCCACTAACTCAAATACGCGCCCTCAATCGCCACCACACCCTGCCCTGCTGTCTGTGGACGCCGCGTGGCATGCGGTTCCCGCCCAACATAACTCCTCGAAGAGCATCTCCGTCAAACAACTACTGGAGAACGCAGACCGAGGAGAAGCAGGGATCCGTATCTGCGGAGTGGCTCTCTTCATGGACAGCAACAAAGAAAGATTCGGAATAAGCTTTTGCTTCGCATGGGAACGGAAACGAGCCCGTTTGTCACCTGGATTGTCTTGCCTGCTCAATGGGAGTACCGCAAAAGTCACGATGAAGCGGAAAACCTACGACGCCATGCCGGTGTGCGAGGTAGACGGCCACCGATTTCGGTTGGTGCGATCGAAAAACAAAACGATTGCACTAATAGAGTACTCGGAAGGTCGGACGCCTTTCACACAGGCAAGTGCGCTGCTCGCACATCTGAGCAGAAATGCAGGTGAAACACCCCGGGTGATAAGCGTGGATGCGATGGCAATCGAATATTCAAGAGCAAGAGTCGCAGACCGCCTGGGTTGCATTGAGGCCTCTAGACATCATGAGATTGTCGTATACGAAGACAGGGGAGAAAATCTGAGCTTCCTCAGAGCCCCTTCGCACGACCAAACAAATGCAACCGGTAGCTGGGGACATCCTGTTCCTAGTCCGACCATCCAAACCGGCTCCGAAAGAGCACAGCAGAAGGCAGCCGCGGAAAAGCCTCAGCCAATCTAACTGGCAGCCGAGGCACCAACACGGCGTTCGTGACAGCCTTCAACGCAGCAGCAAGGGGCGTACTCCGAATCACATCCCATTCATCACCCCCCTTGACGACCCCCAAAGCAGCTTCACAGCAACAAATGAGCCGAACGAGAGCCGACATGGGCACGTAACGCCTTCATCGAATTCATAGCCACACTGAGCGCGACACGACAAGTCAACCTCTAGACCTGTGAAAACATCATGCAGTCCTATAGGCTAGGAAGTGAAAGTCTTTAAAGGCGAAACTCGAGGAGGCCGAAGCAGCCATTTACAATAATGTCATTTCCGGGTCATCAAGGGAACCATGACAGGACAGTATATGGCAGCTTACAGTGCAGAAAATGGCTTCGTGACACTGAACGAGAGAGAGACAGAGCGCGCGGGAGTGCCTGTCTATGCGACACCACCAAACGACCCAATTGTAGTTACTGCCCGATGCACCAAGATTATGCTGGACGATAAGATCCTAGAGATGGCCAAGACTATCGAAGGGAACGGAAACGTCAAAGCAGGTTAGGAAAATTGGGAGGTACCGAGAATACAGTGGGTCAACGGAGTTCCAGGATGTGGGAAAACAACATGGTTGATTAGACACTTCGACGTGGACAAGGACGCCATCATCACTACAACAACTGAGGCAGCAAAAGATCTAAGACAAAAGCTATCGCACCGAATCGGAAACTTGGTCAAAACCAGAGTGCGAACCATGGCTTCTGCTCTGGTAAATGGTTTCGGTAGAGAAAGTTTCAGTCGCCTCATGGTGGACGAAGCTCTCATGAACTATTTTGGAGCCATTGTGATGGCTTCAAGGCTGTCTGGTGTTGGTGAAATTGTCCTCATTGGAGACGTCAATCAGTTGCCTTATATCGACAGGGAAAATCTCTTCGAAATGAGGTATCATCGCCCGAACCTGGTAACAAAGATCAGCCAGGAGTTGCTCTGCACACATCGAAACTCAATGGACGTCGCATATGCGCTGAGGGAAATATACTCCGGTATGTACTCCTCAGCGCCCCGTATAAAGTCCCTAGAGCAGAAAAGATATAAGGGAGCGCAAATACCCAACAACCTACCAAACACCCTCTTTTTAGTTCACACTCAAGAGGAGAAGGAGACACTGACAAACCAGGGTTATGGGTCAGGCACCGGGTCGCATCCTTACCATCCATGAAGCTCAGGGTAATGAGTCGGTAATCGCAATTAAAACCAAGGCAAACATGAAGCTGCACAAGAGCGTACCCCATGCGGTTGTTGCAATCTCACGGCACACGGGGACCTTCACATACTACGCTGACGACACCGACGACGCGATCGGTCGGTTCGTGCGGCGAGCGTGTGCTGGATCACCGAAGACCATCCGAGATTTCAACCTACAGATGGCCATCAGGGACAGAAATGCGGCCGTTGTGGAGGCTCTGGGACGGGAGGAGGCAGCTTAGGCAAATGGCAAAAGGCAATTAGGCAAACACTCGATGTCGAGTCGATTACTAGCGGAATCCCAACCGGTAGTGATCGGCTCTACAGACGAGCACTAGAATTAGATTTTAAATGTACCCAACTCAATCCTATTTTCCTCTTCTTCTCCTTATCCAAAATATGTGTAAAAAATAATAATATATATATATTTGTAATGACAAAGATCACGGACCCCGGAGTCTGTGGAGTGGCTAATTTAAATTAAAAAAAAAAAACATATGCAAGTGCGGATCCAGGGGGTCATGGGGCCACCACGACTATGTGACCCCCCCCCGAGCTATGTGAACCCCGGCCCCACCCTGGAGCCAAAGCTAGACATATGTGACCCGCCCACTGGTACTTCAGCTTGCTTATTCTCAAGGCTATGTCGGTTACCGTGGTTCTCCGTCGGATATCCTTGTTGCGGATTATGTCCTTCAGAGAGACTCCGAGCATAGCCCTCTCCATAGCTGTGCTCTTAAAACTTGCTACTGTGCAACTTAGAATTTGTGGGCAAGGCCTTTTGTCAGTATCCACGTTTCTTAGTCGTATTTTAAATTTTAAAGTAAAACTTACCGTTTTGCTGAAACTGAACTTTTGCTGAAGATCTCATTTTTTACCTTTGACCTCAATTTTTTTTCTTACGTGGAAATGTCGGGAACTTTAAAATTGTATTTATGTATAATATGTAATTATGTTTTGAACAATTTTACTGATTTTCAGCTTGTTGTGATTTGATGTACCCTAGAATGTCTAGATTCACCGGACTATATAATCTTAAGTTTACATCTTTCGTCTTCTTTATTAATAATCGCATTCATGGTTAAAAATACCTTACTGGTCTGTACTATAACTTATCTCAAAATATTTTACTAGTCTTGTTGGCAGCGAGTGAAACTTGCGCTAATTTATACTAACATTTTCAGTGTGGCTTTGCACTACACATCGGATAATTTGTACGACGAGTGGCGTAACAGTGAATATTCAGTGGTAGCGGCCGAAGAAACGGCTAAATACCTTCCTCAAGTCATGGAGTCGTGCAAAGTACGGTTCGACAGCAGCCCCGATGATGAATGGACGACTTACAAGAGATTCGAAGGAAAGAAAGAAAAAGGTAACCCACCTATCCTACTACTTGATCTGTGACATTTGTAACTCCCAAATATTTTTTAATGCGGATTTTTGGTTGAAAAATGACGTGAAATCAACAGTTTAATACAGTTATTTGAGACTTCAATGATAATTTTATTCCTCTGTGAAGCTAGGTAAGCATTTTGTTGTTTGCTGTAATTTGTGCTGAAGATTACTAAAACACTTAATTTTATTCTGGTTCTAGTTCACGGTCTGTTCACGGGTGGCGCTATCCAATGCATATCGTGGGCGCCTCACAACGTCGGCGATGAGACTCAGAACAATTACCTAGCGGTGTCATGTCACAGAGGGCCCGACGTGCCGCGGCTTAGCGCTACCGACCTTGCACAGTACCCCCTCTTCACTGCAGATATGGGACTGTGGATTGTTCCAGTTAGTTTGTTTGAAATCAATATCTTGAGCTTTTAACACGAATTAAGATGAACTCTGAAAGATGAAGAAAATAAGCTACTTTTTTATAGTAGATATACAAGACGAGCAGGACATGTGCTGATTGTAAGCAACATGCCTGCCACATAACAGCACAGTGACATGCAGCTATTGGAACATGAGGAGTCCAAATCATTCATCAACCATGATATAGTCTATTATATTTATGATGATTCCAAACTTTCTAAAGTATGTATGTGGCTTAGTGGGAAATAACTGCCGTCGTCAAGCGGAAGCCGAGGCTCGTGGGTTCGATTCCCATCCAGTGCAAATATTTGTGTTTCTATGTATAATAACTGTGTATTTACAACTATGTAAGTATTATATCAGCTATCTAGCCGCCATAGTACAAGCTTTGGTTAGTTTGAGATTTCATTTAGATTTCAGATGGTGTTGTGTGTGAATTGTCCACCAATATTTTAAAAAAATATATTAACCATAACATTAAATTTCTAAACTACTGAAATGATACGAAGAATTATTACTATTAATGGAGCGTGCTTACCTAGAAGTATCCGATACACTTTCGATTTGAAGACTCCAAGATTCTAACTATCGGGAAAAACTCAGGAAACTCATTCCACAGCCATGTTCTTATGACAAAAGTAAAGTCAAACGTTTTCGTCCGTGTCTTTGGAATGTCTATCATGAAAAGGAGCCGCTTCTTCGAGTTACGAGAAGTACGATAGAAAAAAGGGGCAAGGTGGTATTAGATCATGCAGATCAGTTGCACACTCTCCGAAGTGTATCCGAATCCGGATTATTTCACGATTAGTAAGTTATAATACCCAGAAGCAGCATAGCCTGTAGAATAACAAGCAAATAATTTCGTTTCAGGATGCCGCCAAAATGCGCAGTTTGTATAGCGCATGATTACGGCTTGGTTTGGGCAATGGACTGGTGCCCTTCAGGCGCGAGGGACCCCTCCGTTGAGACCTCAAAGAAAGAAAACTCCGTCCAACCACGGCTCGGCTTGTTAGCTATCGCTTGTTCGAATGGCACGGCCTATATACTGGCCGTGCCGCGCCCTTCGGAAAACGAAGAAAAGTAAGTTCACTACTGTTGTTACTACCCGAAGTTTTTTTCGATTCTCGTGCGTATTCTTACAATGGCGTATTATTAATAATATTTTAATAATACATGTTATGAAATGTCTAGTTTCAGTCTATATTGCTTTTTGATTCTAAAGCACGAAAAGGGTGTTTCTGTTGTGTTAATATGCACGCAGTCAAAACGCTTTTTTTGCTTCGAGCGTCAGTGGAAATAGTTGATTTGATATGTGTGTTACTTTTACCCATGTTACCAGTAAAATATTTTTGCTGCGAGTGAGCGAGAAAAGAGCTCACTCTTTTCTTTCTTTCGTTTTCAATGAAATCATTTTTTATGACTTCTGTCTCTACATCACTCGGTCTGCTCAGTAGCTACGCTGCGGTTGTGGCTTAATATGTACGGATACTATTTCGTTCATGATGTAATAAGGAGGGAATTGGGCGAGGTCTTTGCCTACCAGTTGAACAACTGAGGTTTATTAAAAAAAATGATATTATAAAATCAACATCGATACAAACGACTGGCCTCCTGGTTTAGTCGTAGTGAGTGAGATGGAGTTCTAGGTTCGATTTCTACCCAGAACAAACATATCTGTGATAACATAGTTGTTCATTCTCTGTGTCTTGGCTTCTATGTATCATAAGTATGTGTTTAAAATTATATATACATATTATATCAGCCACCTGATTTCATAATACAAGCTTTGCTTAATTTGAGACAATACAGTGTAAATAATTTCAACCAATTTTTATAAATTTGCAAAAAGGTAATTTTCGCATTTGTTGATATATATACATAAACGATTATTTACTATTTATTCTTGTAGCATACCAGTGGTGTACACAATGAAACCGGTTGCCGAGTTGAGGTTGTGCATGACGTCGCAGAGACGAATATACCAAGCCACAAGCATTAAGTGGTCTCCAGTGAGTTGTAACCTATAATAATTATTAATTTTATATAACCCGTAAGAATAGTGATTTCCAAAAAAAAGACGCGAAAACACATAATTAAATATCATTTTGTTATGATCTGTTCGTTTAATATTATTTTTCACAAGACAAGATGGTACGACAAAGGGCGTCGTAATTTTTTTCTACTTGTGATTGATAACACGAAAGGTGTGTGTTATTTTTAAATAGAATATAAATCCCCAATTTAAGTTATGAGTATATACTTACGGTCTGCTCAGAACTTATCACTATTTTCTACGTAGATTTAATCTGTTGTGTTTAGATTTCAAAAATGTACGCGGCGATGAAACGGTTAAACTGATTATTATTTAGTTAATTTTGACGTCGCCAAAAAATTAAATACTATATTTTTTGTGTTTCAGCAAAAAGGCCACAGCATTATAATGGTGGGTTATTCTAACGGAACGACCGCTCTCTACGACTTGAACACCGAGTCTCCGTTCCTCACGGTGAAGGAGAACGGAGCCACAGTGTACTATCCCTTCCAAGACAAACATTCCGAGACTTCGTCTGTTACTAGTATGTGCACATATTTACAATATTTTATTCATTCACGACAACTATACACAGTTGCTGAAATGTTCCAAAATACTGAAATTTATTGATAAATAGGGATGTTAACACTAATCACATCAGTACATTTATTATAAACGACTTTATATGATATATTTTTTATCTGTTGTCACGTGACTGGAAACACCAATATGGACTTATTACGCCTGTAGTAGTTCGCGGCGGAAAATATTTTACATCGACCCTTGGACTAACAAGACTGATCTTTTTTCTTATTATAAACGTGATCTTTTAACTTTCGCTAACAGGTAGTTCCATATTTCATTATTATAATATTTAGTTTGACTCAATGGATGTTGTATTGGAAATATTTTAAATATACCTATTATAATTTAATAAGCTCAGTACAAAGATCTCTTCTTTCTAGGTATTGATCTCATTATAAGTTAGTACCTTGAGTTATATAATTATCGCAGTATGTAATTACTCACTACCATAAATGTTTGCAATATAAAGGCGCTAATTACGGTTTTAAGACACAAAAATAATTATGTATGAACAATTTTTCAATGGAACCTAATTTTATTAATTTACTTAATTATGAATTTTATTTCGTCTATGAATTGAAAATCAATAATGTAGGTAATAGATCCGCCAAAAAACGTGACTGATACGAATACGGATATGGATATTTCTTCTCTCTCGGATATCCGGAACGTCACTAATTTTTACACGTAGCACCACAAGTAAAGCTCGCATCGCTTCGTGAGATAAACACCTCTATATGTTCGTTGGAAGACTGCTACATTGCAAACGTTTACTCGAGGCTTTTACAAGCAAATAAGCTGCCAAATTTTTAAGTAAATTGAAATCTATATGGAAATAATCGATGTCCGTGACGTCAAAACAACTCAAAGTTTAAGTAATGTCTTTGATTACGGAGGTCCGATTGTAAGTAGCATGCTGATCTTGAACTTGAAGAAACATTTCAGGCGTTGGAGTGCTCGCGACAGCGAACGAGTCGTACCCGGTGGGCGCGCAGTACAGCACGTCGATGACGGGCAGCTCGCTGGTGGGCGCCGCGGCGCGGCCCAGCGCGCGGCTGCACTTCGCCGTCAGCGGCTCCGGGGCCGCGCCGCACTGGCCCGCCGTCACGCTCTCGGGCGATGTGCCCTTCAGTGAGTACCTACCATTCTAACGTTTGAAAGTACTGATCTTTCTCGTAAGAAAACTTTTGACTAAAACAGTAAACTAAAAGTAGAAAAACTGTGTGTGTGCGCACCACACACAGATTTTTCGTGCCGCCAAGCGCCGAGTGTGCCAGAGTGAGAAAGATAGTCAGCCGCTGCTTATTGTCTGCTCTCACTGGCTTTTTGAAGTGAAAACTTCTTATGGCGCGCCTAGACAGAATTTTCGTGGGCTGTGAAATGATATCTAGCGTCACGCTCGGGTATGATAATAGCTTTTCGGGTAAACTCGGGATGCTAGAGCGAGAATAAAAACACAGTGAACCAGCGCGTCAGAGCGAGAAAGATAATATAGTCCCTGTGTACCTGTGTTTATTTTATTTATGTCTTGTTAAACTTCTGGGTAAATATTACATTTGTATTTCACATCCATTGCAAAAAAGGTTTTGTTGTAATATACTCGTATTACTGTTTTATCACAGCACTTACACTAGGTACGTAAACGCATATTTAGCGATATACCTATAAAATAAATAAAAAGGTAGCAAATAGTAAAAAAATTGCTAGTCAAATATTTCCGAACCGCGTAATTTTTTTTTAAATGTATACACTACTAATCATTCAGCCATATGTTATTCTCGTGTTGCTGTGCTTACTAGGTATATTCAATTTCAATTTATAAATCTTTTTCATTTTTAATTAATTATTAGAATTATATAGTAGTCTTTAAATAGTTAAGTATTTCTTATTTTAGTTTTTTTAAATGCCAATTTATAAATCTTTTCATTTTAATTAATTATTAGAATTATATAGTAGTCTTTAAATAGTTAAGTATTTCTTATTTTAGTTTTCACTTCTGCAGGGCGATAACAAGCGCACACATTTTTTTAAATTTATTATCGGCTATGGTTACTTGTCTTTTAGCCGCATCTGTCACTCTCGTGTAGCTGTGATAACTATAAGTTCAATTTATTAATTTTTATTTTTTAACCATTAAAGTTATTCAATAGTTTTTAATAGTTATTTCATATTTTAGTTTTCACTTCTGCCGTGCGGTCTTAATAGCTTTTTTTTATTAATTTTGCATCGTTCACTTGAGGATAGAGCGAGGCATGTAGAGGGAGATTGCTTAAGGCATACATACATACATACATAAACGGCCCACTAAATGTTCCCACTGCTGGGACTCGGGGCCATCTCTCGCAAGGAGAGAGTCAAAGCCATAATCCATCACGCTGGCCCAGTGTGGGGTGGTGGATAGCCGCACATGATTGTGATAACTATAAGTTCAAAATATTCTGGGCACATGTCGGTTTCAATATTTTTTTTTTTATTAATTTTGCATCGTTCACTTGAGGTGTTTTCCTTCGCCATACATATAAGTTTTAGCGGCGTTGACACATGATTTCGAAATATTCTGGGCACATGTCGGTTTCTTTACAGTGTTTTCCTTCGCCGTTATAAGTTTTAGCGGCGTTGCGCACATGACTTCGTAAAGACAGATGTGATGGTTTTGAGCCCAGGGTCTCCGGATCGGCATTCGCCGTTCTCCCAACTAGACCAGCTGTCACTTCCTCATAACTTGTGCATAAAGTTACATTAGTTCGGGACTGTACGAGTGAAGAACATTTGTGTTTGTTTCAGTGCGCGCGGTGTCTGAGATGGAGTGGTGGGGCGGCGGGCGGCGCGCAGGCGCGGCGCGCGCGTGGGCGGCGTGCGCGCGCTGCGGCCGCACCGCCGCCGCCGCGTCGCCGGCGCTGCGCGCGCACCGCCACCACCCCATCTACCCGGACATCAAGAAACTGGTACTTTAAACTACTAATATTATACACATCGATACCTTAATTTGCGAACGAATAACTCCATAGTAGCAAATTTCACAGGGTCACACTAAATCACCACTAAAATCTATTGCGTAACTGGTATTTTCATTATTTTAAGTGTTTATTAGTTAATAAGAAACACGATTTCCAAAGGGATGTTTGTTTTTTTCTTTTGATGCTTATTTTTTTTATATTAAGTTTTTAGTGGCCCCTGTGTAATTTGCTACTATGGAGTTATTCGTTTTGCAAATTAAGGTATCGACATGAAACATTGTAAGTACCTATGGATTGACGTTGCTCTTTCACGTAAAACCTACTTATTACTACTTATATCTCTGGGTGACGAGCGCAGTGCAGCACTAAGTAATGATTTGGATTTAGAAATTTAGCATGAAATTTTTACAATCTTTAAACCTTATTCCATTAATATCTCAATAGATATTATTATTCCATGATGAAATTTGACATTCAACTGACATAAGACCATATAATGATATATTGTATAATGATGAATTAGTTTGTACTGTATTACTGTTATTTTGACATTCTTTGAGTATTTACATGAATATTATAATTAACGACATTTTTGATTATATACATTTATCACACTTTATACATTCTTTGACATTCCTCACATGGATGAACTGCAAGATCTACTAATGCAAGACCTTAGACCCTGGATGGACATATTGATCAAACTCAAAAACACAAGACAATATCCTGATGAAACACAAGACGTTGGCGAAATTGTGCTCACCAAACATTTATCTCACACAAATATATATCACAACCAAATAGAAGCCAGAAATTAATCTAAGATGAAGAATCAGATGACATAAATAAAAACCAGAAATTAATAGAAGATGAGGAAGAAGAAGACTTTAATCAGCTGACTATTATTTAATTTTTCTTTTATTTATAAATTACTAACAAATTGTCTTGCCAGACATATTGCATGCCTCTCGCAGAGGCCAGTTTGTATGGGGCAACTTTTAAAATGTTTTGTATCATCCTATCTTACCTACAAAGAGCAATAAACTGCGTGTCACTGTGCTGTTATGTGGCAGGCATGTTGCTTACCATCAGTCACATGTTCTGTTCGTCTCGTTACTCCATACTATAAAAAATAGATACATGCAAAAGTTAGTTAGAAAATATTGATGTACTTACTAGCAGTTTTACCCGCGTAAGTCCCCGTTGCCGTTATTTCCCCGGAATAAAAAGTAGTGTGTTCTTCCAGACTATGTGTTCCGCATTTCACCCGATGCGTTGAAACGCTTTTTTTTTAAATAGAAAGTAACAAGACGAGCTGGTCATGTGCCTGATGGTAAGCAACAAACATCCAAACATTGACATCTATAATATTACTTGGATAGTTTAATGATTGTTGTAATTGTAGTTAGGTTGTTTAATTGTTGTTCAGATCAAGGCGATGCTGTTGATGGTGCCCCTGGGAGCGAGGAAGAAGAAGCGTAAAGTGAACGACGACCTGTCGGTCGTGGTCGAACCGCTTACTTATGAGGACGCCGTCTCCAAATACGGGCTCGAACTCAACATCATCACCAAGACCACCCGGCCGGAACAGGTAATTGTTGTTTGTTTTGTCGTATAGGTCTGCGTTTGACCGCCATTTCGCCTGATCCAAAGAGAAAACGATCTAAAATTGCATATCTTAATGTATATGAATTACGCGTCTTGTTGTTTGTCCGCGATGGACTCCTAAACTACTTAACCGATTTTAATCAAATTTGCACACCGTGTGCAGTTTCATCCCATTTGAAAGGATAGGACATACCACGGTGTTTTGGTTCATGGCCAAAATGAGAACTAACGCCGCCGTCAAGCCACAAAGGATTGCCAATACCCTATTTCTCGACGTCCACGCCCCCCCTGACAACGTCATCCAAATGCCAAATAAGCCTTGTACTACAATAGTTTTTATTTCGATTTATAATATTTACTCGTATATGACAATATCTATATAATTGCCGCTAGTAATATTTGTATATGCGTCGATCCGATTGCGGTTATTTAATTTCTCAATGTTTGTTCCATCCAGATAAAGGCACAACAAATTTGCCTTGACGAAGATTTTCGCCCTGAACGGTTCCCGCTGTCGGAGATGGTCGCCATTGCCTTCTGTCCTTCTGGAAGGTTCCACGACAGGATAGCGGTAGCCACGCATGCCGGCGTTATATTCATCATACATATTTAATGCTAATAGGTAAGACAAAGGGAACCTTAAAATGTAAAAAAATGTCAGGGAAAAGATAAAATTAGGGATTTGATCAAGTCCCTAAGACAATTAACCATTTATACTTGTATTCCGGCAAAAGATAAAATGGACAAGTGTCGGGGATTTCATCAAATCGTTGATCTCTTTGAAATAAATGATAAAAAGTGAATATTTGATTGAAATTCTCTAACTCGGTGTTTACTACACCGAGTTAGAGAATTAATCAAATTGCTAAAATTCTTCAGGGATTTGTCAAAAGCTTTCGATTGTGTTATAGAAGTCGAAGTATTATTATAATATCCTGGGATTAAATGAATTCTCTAATTTTATCATTATCCGGCAACATAAAAATAAGGTTACAACTTGTTTAGAAATACTATTACTACGGCTTTGCATTATATTACGTATATTGCATGTGCGTTACGCCACGATTATGGGGACGATATTTTATCGTACTGATTGAGATTAAAGCTGGGTGGTCGTATCACAGCTGTATAAATGGTGGCGCTCAGTGTATGACATCACAACATACATATTACTTAACCATTGTTAAGAAAATATATGACATCCTTTTCTAAAGATTTTGAGCAAGTAGTGACTATGCAAACTCATCTCCATCGTAATAGTTAATTTTGTTCAAGATTCGAATAGGGTTTTCGATAGTTACGCTTTGATATCAATTTTTTTTAAAGAATTAATTTCATGTATGTAATGTCTATAGAAAGACAATTAATTAGGTTGATCATTGGCTATTCCAACTGTTATCTATTCATATTAGGTAAAGAATAATTTAGGTAGCGAAGCAATTTGGCTACATTAATTATGTAATTAATTAAGGTACTTTTAGACACTACTCTGTTTCATTTAACCTTGTGCCCGGCACGATAAAGGCAATAAGTAGCCTAGAACTGATTATATTTTAAAATATGAATGCATAACTTTTTATCTTATGTTTAAAATTAGAGAGCGGTTTTTAAAGTAATAATAAATAATATATACAAGTGCGAATGTAAAAAATTACATAACTTCTATGGTCAGTGTTATAATGTACAGATTGATTTATAAAATGAAACTAACACAATTTGTTGAAATCACAAAGATATTTTAAATAAACAAAAATAGACAGTTTTTTTCGTAACTTTGTCATACGTAATCATATGTAAGATGATATAACATAAAATATGCAAATGATATGCTGTCTTTGAACTTGTCTTATTCTCATTGATATCATGAGTAATGCGAAAAAAAGAAGAAAAAAAAACTAATGTCAAGTTAAAGACACTAGTTTAAAATATTATCTATGCTTTGTTTGTGGTCCGACTGAATGGTTCATGACTTACCTACTTACTGCCTACTGACCTACCTGACCTACCACGGATAAATAATTTCCAATTTTATCTATAGGTACAGATAATTTAAGATTTATTTTGGTATTAGTATAATCGAAAAACAAATTTAGTAACGATACCCGTGGTACTACAGTTGATCCTAAAAATTTGGCCATATATAACCGATGCCGCTGTTAAAATCGTGCGTATGAGTCTTTTGTTATGATAAGGAAGATTGCTATGTGCAATGACTGAATTATTAGATGTAAGCGTGCATATGGAATGACTGTCTGAATACAGTAGGTATGATTTATTGTACGTTTGTCGTATATGTAGATGTTTACATATCTTCGAGCAAATAACATGTTTGCTAAACTGGAAATAAATGAAATATGAGTCTCCGTAAAAAAATGCCTTCGCACGTATTATTTTTTTACTCGAGTTTTTCAATCCTGTGTTCATAAAATTGTTTGTTAGTTGAACGTTGAAAAATACCACAAAAACTACAAAACAGGGTGACATGTACGGTAAACAATTGGTAAAAAACATACTCCAACACTAAAAGAGGAAAACTGTCTACATAAGTATGGCAATTGGTTGGAGCAATTGCTATCATCACCGCCTTTGCTGCTTTACGTACAATTAACAAAAGGCAATACAACAGCCAGCCAGTAATCTATAACAGTGCAGCTGAAGGGCCCTCTACGCCCACCCAAAGTTCGGTTTGTAACAGAGGCCACTTAATGCCAATTGCCATAGGTCCCACTATAAAAAAGGCGCAGGTAACACTAACCCACCAATATTTTCGAGTGAATGCGAAAGATAATAATAGCTAAAATAGTATTAAAACTAATACTTATGTAAGTAAATCACATGTTTAAGTAAAGATATAAATATATGCCTAGTTTAAGATACAGTGACAAGGATAATATAACATTTTCGTTTTAATTTCACATTTTAAGGCGTGCTAAAACAACAGACATCTTATTGTATTCGCATTGCTTGATACAGGGTTACACAAAACGCCTGTACTAATCCGAAAGAAAATCTTTGTACTGAACCGTGCTGTGCTGTCAATATGTCTTGTCAATATCTTATTTAAAACAAAAATATCAGTAAAACATTACTCCGAAATAGTGAAAACATCAACAGAGTTCAAAGGTCATTTTTGTATCTTTGGCCGTATTTTCTGGACCGGCGGATTTTTACGCTATGTCAAGGTTGTGGTTCTAGTTGTTCACAATTAATTATGCATATAACTGGTATCTTTCGGTTTAATACAGACAGGTTTTTGTATAAACTAGTATGCACTACTATACCATAACATTACATTGTCTACTAGTTTAAGATTGTTCGAAACTTATTGCCCTCTGGAGCGGTCAAATTGGGTTTTGAATTATATTTAAAAAATACGAGTTGAAACACTAACTAAACAAGGGGTAAGGGGAAAATATCTATAAATCTATATTCGTTAAATCAAACATCACAAAAACTCTATGCTATATTCACTAAGAATTGACTTTTCTTGCCTTTGATGTCTAATATTCTTTTTGTTTAGGATAACACAAATATTATTACAAAACGTGTAATCGATTCTAAATAATAATGTAGCATGCAAGTGACCTAATACCCAAACATATATATATATTATATATATATATATAATACTCATGAAGGTCTCAAAACTCAGATTCGTACATTTTATAGTAAACGAAATAAATTAGGTTTTAAAAAGTTTAAAGTTGTTTAAAAGTTCCATTGTAAATATTAAAATACCTATGTTTTATTTTAGGTAAATAGGTATAATCTATATAAAACTATAATTTTGTAGGTATAATTAACGTTGTATAGCTGTTATTAATTCTGTAACTAAGAGCATATAAATAATATACGGCTGACGAAGGTGTATTAAGTCGAAACGAAATAAAATGAGTACTCATGGCTATTTCGGCTTACTACTTCTGCTGTGTTGCCTTGTGTAGCTAGTGTATATTAACTATTTATTTCTAGTATATGAAAGGAAACTATATCGGATTTCAGTGTGATACTATTGTTTACAAATTATTGCTGTATATAAATTATTAACATTTTATAAAAGCCATTGCTGTTAATTAAAACGTTTGTAAAATATATATATACGTTTTATTGTATTTTCCATGAAGTTTTTTTAGAATGTCATATGAATGTAGAGGTAGAAAAGGTTTCAAAAATAGTTCATTGATCAATTTTATTGTCTTTAACATTTGACAAGCACTCATCATTGTTTATAATAATTTGAAGTAGTTTTCATCTGTCGCCACTCATAATATTATGTAATTCTGAAAACGCCTCTTACTACGATAACTTCAGGTTTACGCTAAACACGTGTAAAAGCTCGTTTCTATTCAAAATAATGAATAACTTTGAAAAAACTGAACTCCAAAAAAATATGTCTTTAATCATTAATCATTAATTATTTTCTATGAAAACACCAAACCCACTTTAATTTAAAAATAAATTCAGCCGCTTGACCAAATTTCATAAGAAGCTGTCACTACGTCGCGTTATAGATAAATGAAAGCAAATTTTAGTTTTTTGTTGATATTTTACAAACTGCCCCACTGATTTCGAAAAATGTATATGGGGCCACCTCTGAACTATCATCTACCAAATAAAGAACCATCAAAATCGATTTGCCAATGTGCGGAGCTATCACGTAACATATGTACATACAAAAAACATACAACTTCAGTTGTAACAGGAGTTGTAAAAAATATAGAGCACAGGCACGTGAACAAAATTTAAATGGGTCAAAAAAATGCTGAATATTATTATTCTATACTGAGTATATCATCCTACATGTCGGTCTCCTGTGCTGAATATTATTATTCTATACCCTTATATCATCCTACATAGGTCTCCTGTTGTATCATATGACCCATAAATTTTGTTCACGGGCCTGTAGTTTATAAGAATGTTCTCAATTTTTAAGAGCCTCACTCTTTTTTGAGAACTCTGTTAAAAATGACTGCACTGGATGACATATGTTGTACAACCGATTTTTATGATTGTATGCAAATTTCGTAAATTGGTTTTCTATGTAACCCTGTATCTAAAGTTTCTATCTTCACACTCATAGCACCCCACAACTTTTTCCTGTGTTGTATACATATATTATGTACTTCAAAGCAAGCATTAAAATAAGCACATTATACAAACGTTTGGCTGTCAGGGAATCGAACCTGTGGGTTCCATGTTTAAAAGCAAATACGCACGTACAAAATACATGTGTTCAGGCAAATTTGAATCACAATTCAACACCTCTTCTAATCCATTATTTAGGAACGCAAAAAATGCGTCAAGGGGAAAACTGGATGAAGCGAAAAGATCGAGGGTTGTAACCCCCTCTTCACTTGTACTCATTTGGACGGCTGACAAGAGACGGCATAGTGTTGAATCTTATTATTTTTACCCTTTTATCTTTCTACATAGGTTTCATGGTAGATCAAATGACCTATCAATTTTCGTCACGGGGCTGTAGTCTGCTATACTTGGTATCAAACTCCAAGATCGTATCCGAAATACCGAGATCCGACGAAGAACGAATGTTCGGGACGTCGGAACACGGTAATACAACTAAAGTAGGTTTGCACACGTTGCTAGACGCGGTGATAACAGGTGGAGTAGTTGTGACCGTGTGGTGGCCGAGCCAAGGTAAGCGGAGTGTAGGACGCCCAGCTGCAAGATAGGTGGACGATATCATTTTATCGCTGGTCGAACCTGGACTCGATTTGCACATTATAACTTTTATAGGTTTACACTTGACCGCCCTCTCGCGGCGAGATGGCGGTCAAGTGTAAACCTAAAAGCCAGAATTTCTCGCCTGATGTTAAGCGATGATGCGGACTACGATGGAGCGTGTTTACCTAGAAGAAACCGATTCACTCTCGATTTGAAGACACCAAGATTATAACTATCGGGAAAAACCCACTCAGGCAACTCATTCCACAGCCTAGACGTTCTTATCACAAACGTAGACTCAAACCTCTTTGTCCGTGTCTTTGGAATATCCACCATGAAACGGTGCCGCTTCTGCGAGTTACGAGAAGTACGATAGTAAAAAGGGCAAGGTGGTATAAGATCATGCAGATCAGTTGCACACTCTCCGAAGTGTATCCGATAAAAAAACCGATAAGCTAGCAATTTTGCGGCGATGTTCAAGACTTTGAAGTCTTTTGCGCACTAGAATGTCTTTGCCTATGAGCCTTTTGGCACGCCTCTCGATCGATTCCAGAGCCTCAAGCTGATACTTAGCCGATCCATCCCATAGGTGCGAACAGTACTCCATACAAGAGCGAATCTGTGATGATGATGATGATGATGATGATGAAAGAATTCCTGAATTGATATTTTTTATAGGTTTTGATGAAAACTAGATAAGACACTGTCGACCCGAAAACCCCTTAAAGTGCATTTATATCAACTTTCTACTGTTTGAATTCGATTAAAATTTTAAATTAAGTAAGTTACAGTAATAAATACAGCCGCCCATATAATTTTTGAAGTGAGTTTGTCAGCGTTTATTTTGTCGCCTTAGTGCAGTAGCTTCTCGACAGAGTCAAGCGAGATTTGCCGCCAGAACGCTTGCTCCGGTCTCGAGTCAGTGTAAACCTGGCCGCGACGGGGAGGTAACGCATTGCCGCTCTCTAAACCGCTCGCGCGCGTCGTACCATAACATAAATAAAAATATTGCCACTGCTCAAATTATAAACGAAAAAATATCAAATCAAAGCCTAATAATTTAAGAAAGCATCGTTAAACTTGGGTATAATAAAATTATGAACTGAAAAGACATTCGGGGCCTGAAAGCCGATTAACTTTTAATTTAATAAGAGACACGGACAGTTGTTGCGAAGATGATGATGGCTAGTGCGAAACTGGTGAGAGAGTGTAGTTCAGATCTCAGTTCCGATGTCCGGTCGCTCTCCGTGGCGTCCTCGACTGAGGAACAGGACTCCACTACCACGGAGTCAGAATTCACTGAAGAAGAGAAAGAATACGAGTTGGAAGACCTACAGATATTGAAGACTATAGGTAAGTCCTTGCTAATACTTCCTCAACAGAGTGCTGTTATCGGAATATTGGGAGCTGAGGACATTTTTCATATCTATTGAAATACTAGGTCGACTAAGCTTGTTATTGCTAAAACAAAATATTGTAATACAGTTGATTGGTTTGTATTATTAGGCTAAGTAGAATTGATTCAAGACGTTTGACAATTTTATTAGGGAGCTAATTATTATTTGGTTAAAAAATAACGAAACATTCAACAAATCGTTATTTGTGCAAATTACTAAAAATAAAATCTAAAGTAGGTACCCCCGTAAAAAGATAGTACCAAATGATTTATACTTTGAAAAAAAAAATTATCTTTAGAAAAACTCTTGTAATCTGTTTTGACCTAAGCATAGTTGGTCCTCAGACCAAATTCAAAATCAAAATCAGATGAAACTGTGGGAAGCTGCTGCAAGCTAGTATTATATACGTCAAGAAAATGTCGTCCTCCCGATTTTTCAGTTTTTTTTTTGTGAAATAGTTGTCAATTGTTTTAATTATTATTAAATTTTAATTATTTATTAAATTAAATATTTAATATGAATATAATAATTAATAATAATTTTCTTGACGTATATAATACTAGCTTGCAGCAGCTTCCCACAGTTTCATCTGATGCCGTTATTTTCCCGGGATGAAAGTAATCTATGTGTTATTCCTGTACTGTATCTATTTATGTACAGAATTTCATCCAGATCCCTTCAGTAGAGTAACAAACATCCATCCATCCATCACAGACTTTCGCATTAATAATAGTGGTAGGATTATTTATTTTTACACAAAGTCATAGAACTTAACTAATGGCGAGAATATAAAATGGAATTGACAATCAGTCTCCCTCGATTACAATACACGTGAGTACCACCGGTACAAAATAATTGGAACCAACGAGGTTATAACCACTACATTTGAATGAACAATAAATATTGGTCCCATCTTAAGCATATCTAAATTTAATTAAATTGTGACTACAACTAATACTTGCATCCACAATAGGCATGTCGACTCATTTTTGATTTACGTAGTGTGCCATCACTGAACCACAGTATCCACAGAAACCACAGCCATCACTGAAGAACTGAAACATAGGTGAAAGAATTACTTTGTTATCTTAAAAACTTCCTGTCATATCACGATTTTAAAATCTCAATTGTGGACTCTCCCAAAAACGCTTCATACAAATCACTACAGAAACGTGACGTCACACTCGTATTTTCTATGCGTCGCGCGTAAAGTTTGTATGGTAGGAAATTGGTTTCATAACAAAAGTAGCTTAAAATTGAATGGGTTATCCAATGGTAAATCTCATAATTTCGTACTTTTAAAATAGACTTGCCCATCCAGCTTTGAATGATCATAAAGTAAGTTAAACTACAAAATATCAAAATTAAAATCGGTACATATTTTATTCTATTTAAATACTGTCATTATATCATATAATTTAATATAATCGCAGGACCTGTCGTCACGCCTATTTGTGCTGTTTCTTTCGAGTTAAATATTTTAACTACTATTATTTACCCATATAATGTACATTATACATAATTCCCTACACTAATAAATTACGCTCCTACCACAAACATTACCAGAAGTGCGAAATACTCTCCAATTCTTTTAATAAGCCTCATTAGAATTCAACCAAGAACCGGTACACGCATTTCACTGGAGAAATAAGCGAGACAGTAGTCAGAATTATTTATAGAAAACATTCATAATTTAGTTGTAACAAGAAAGATACATGGTCATCGTCGTTTGCTCGATACCAATATAGTAAAAGTGACATGAATCATTTGCTGCTGCCCACACATCAAAGGCAAATAGGCGAAGAGATTTCACTGGAGAATACACAAATACTTACGTGTTTTTCCAATTGAAAAGTTCAACTTTCTGCGTTTAGCACCAACGTGTTATTTTCCGTTGCGGCCTCATGTTACAGCATTATCAGGCTTATTATAAGGATGCGGGGATTAGTAGTTCAAGGGACCTGTTTTGCTCGATTTCGTTCAGTGGAGGTAATTATTTATGTACATTGTTGATAAACTGTAAAAAATATCAGATAGTAAAACGACTATGAGATACCTATTTAAATATCAGTGATACAGTAGCTGTTGCATAATCCAACTGGGTCCTTGCTGTCTTAACGAAGTGTTTCTGGCTGACTGTCAAACTGTCAAAACTGTCAAAAGTGGATTAGGACTTCACGAACATACTTATTCGTTGGTAGGTAGTTCCATTATTATGCTTTACATGCTGCTATTATGCTTTACATACTGACTTTTGTAGTAGTGTACTTGTATCCCCTAGTTCTCAAAATCCATTCGATTCTATTGCGAAGAGGAAAGATGCATACTCAGACACACAACTGAGTATGATAAGTATGTGGAATTCTTTCAGGTATGCGCTACGCGTGGCTCTACGTCTGTGCATAAGTATAGTTAGGAACTAAGGAAGCTAAGGTTAGTAAGACCTAAAGTTTTGCGTTAACCCAAAATTTGATGGGCAGTAGAGGCCATGTAAATCAACTGCGGTTGATACCGATAAAAAAAATCAAACACATTTTCGCCTAGATAATATTATAATGATACCCAATTGTTCACCATAGGCAGTTAGGAACTTTTACGCGTAGCTTGATAAGAAATACAAGAGGGAATTGCATTTATGTAAGAATGCTGTTCTCATAGCACAATGCAGACGACTCTGAATAATGAAGCAGCATCTTTCTTTACTTTCGCATTGGGCTGCATTTTGCTAATTACCTGGGTACTCGTTACTGACGGAGATCTGGGCTTTGACGATACCTAAATTAATATTATGAGGGACGATATGAAATAACGAATATTTATTCAAAGCAACTCATGTGAATTGATATTATATTTATATGAAAAGCCAATTTATATCAATCTGTCTGTATTTCATGCAGACGTTTTTAGTTTTAGCACAGATTTAGTTGACATCCACGGCACGGGTGATACCGTGGCCCATTACTAGCTTTTAATATTTGGCAACATTTGTAAAACGCGGGTGGTCGCAATACTGTTGTAATATTTCTTGGCCGATTAAAGCATACGGATAAACAATATTCCTCAAATGATGTCATAATCATAGTAGATTTTGTTATACACTATAAACGCTAGTGGAGATTTATGGTAGGCAATATATCTCGGAGATATAGAAAGCTGTTTTTTACGACTTTTTACGCTTCCTTCTATCAGATACAGGCTATCTTGAGCTCATCGCGTAATAACTGTCTGTCTGTCAGTCACAGTAATGTATAGTGTGAAATATTAAAAAGTAATCCTTATGTTCTTAGCTAGTGATTGCTCGAAGAGAGTTAAACAACATTTGTAGATTTCAATGTAAATTTTATTTAAAAGCATTTGCTCATCTAAATAACGTTGCTATAAATATAAAATGCAACTAGACGATAAGCCACTCTGACATTGCTTTACGGAAATTTCCTTCTCTAATAGGTAGGTAGGTAGGTACAAATACGAATCATGTTTGTCATAGATTTTGATTTGAGATAGTCATATCGCGAAACCGGTTTAGAAATGGATCAAGGTCGAAAAACAGAACTAATAATGCATGTAATTATCGATAGGGTTTATTATCAATGTAGAGTGAGTGCATGAGGTACACTCTTACCTCGACCCGATTCTTCTATGAGAACGCAGTGGGAAATGGGCCAAGGGCGATCGGCTGGGGCCGCGGGCCGGCGTATACCCGGTAGGGTAGCAGCCGCATTGACATTTTCCTCAACAATTTATAAAGTTGTTTATAACAAACTGTAAATATTTTTGAAGACAAGACCTCGACACCTGAAAAATAAAACAACATTCTTTATAGGCGTCTGATAATATCGTGTGAAGTTTGGAAAACAAGGACACGCATTCATTTATCATTGGACGCTTTAAATTAGACCAATGTTACGTACCTACCTACTTTAACATCGAACGTTAATGCTTATTTATCATCACCATCTTCATCTTGTCCTCTCCCACTAGTGACGAATTTGGGCTCGACGTAGTACGTTTCCTCTTTCACCATTTTAATTTGTCATCTACTTACATTAATTACCTACACGTCGTTTTCACAGAAATCAACCATATTTAATTTGGCCATTAGTTGTAGTGCTATCATAGTCACGTGATTAGTAGGAAAAATAGGTAACTGCGAAAACGTAATAATACAAAAACGCTGAAAATTTACATAATTCTTTTTAAACATCATAGATAAGCAGTAGGTATAATGATTATTATCGTAAATTCAATAACCTGATTAACAGTTTGTTATCATTTCGACTACCTAAATTTAGTTTGTGTAGTAGTTTCTACCTAAGCAGGTACATACTAGGTTCGTGTGTATTTATGGATTTGCTTCTTGTTGTTTTGGTAGTACTTAGGTATACCTACCGAATTTAATAGGTATGTACCATAAGGTAGTAAATCTAAATGTTGTTATGAACAATACTGTCGTATTTTCTATGGTAAAATATAAGGTAAGGAAAGAATAGTAAATATAATAAATTCAAGGGTAAAACAATGTAGTAAGTATTTTATAGTTCTGCGTGACTTTCCTATTTGTAAGTGCCAACGATCTTCACTTCATACAATCTACAAGTTAAATCTGATCTTATGTAAATGTTTAACAGAAATCGTCATAAAACTTCATAGACATATTAAACAGCCACGTTTCTCGAATAGTTAAAGAAAATTGTAAATATTGGCGAAAGTAACAGAAGTGATAGCGAAATGTTATACGCATGCAGAAATCTGTATTCCTAGTGTGCACTAAAACCTAGGTTGTTTACGCATTTGGAGTAGGCACTTTAAGTACACAGCCACGTAAATTATTTTTTATTTTAGAAAATCTAGGACTGTTGGGAATACCAAGTAAATATTGCTTACAGTCGTAAAATATCTGAGCACTATTTTGTTTTCATAGCTTTTGTTAAAAACAATGAATATAAGAAGGATTACGGCTCTTCAAAAGTTTGTTTACATTTCCATGAATGTTCGACTAGGTACTCGTTTTTAGTATCTACCCAATGTTTTTACGAACGAATAGTTTACGATGAGTATCAAAATATTGGCAAGTCTAGTTATCGTGTCGTCTAACAAAGTTACATTCTTAGAAGATTGTGTTCGAGGCGGCCACGGAATATTAGCTTCCAAATTGTGCACTTTCTGAGAGAGGTGTTAAAATTCTAGTGGTACAACATAAAGCCTCGTACATACATGCACAAGTATGCTAGTAAAACACGGTAGGCAATTGTCCAGGTTTAACAGACCACAAAGAGTATCGCCGTGTCTTAGATCCAGCCGAGCATTATCCTCTGGTTGCTCTAGTTACGCCGCTAACGATTGTGTCACGACACGAGAGAGACACTCGCTCTAAATTTACACTTTACTATCTCAGTTAAAATGAAAAGTAATAGTGACAGTTTGAGAGCGTCTTCTAGGACACGATAAAGGTGTACATAGCTTCAGTGGAAATATCTAAATTAATTCGTTTGAGAATTGTAACGTTTGTAGAAGACCGTCGATATTAAATTCAGTGCGTTGAACTCCTCTTTAACATCTGCCAACATTGTGGTCGCAGCTGTGACTATTGTAGACAGCCGCCTAGGTTTGACGCGTGGATGGGTCGATCTATAATAGTCATATTTTCTAGAACAAGGCCTAGGCAGATGAATTTCACTAACGAGTAGCGTCGACTCGAGATGTGTATCATTTTCATTGAATGAATGACCGTGTTGTAATGTTTACTTGCGCGCCGAGATAGCATTTTGTCACGCGTGATTAGCTGCCCACAATGTGGGTTAGTGTGTCGTGTGGTCTGGGTATATGGTATCTTTCATTTTCATGTTAATTTTCTCAAATTATTTCCAATTAACGCGCATTTGGTTGTTTCTTTTTCATTTGTGTATTGGTTAACGATTCTAATGATGTTTTGAACTTTCTTTGGTTGCCCATTTCTTAGAATAGACGCCTATTTCGGGCTTGATCGGTGAAATCGAACTGTTGAATAGGGAAATTGCTTCCATTACATACTAGTTAGGTTGATGTCCTATTTTACTAGTAGCTTCTTGAAAGTGCGTGTGTTTCAGTCAATACAATTTTACCGAACCTAAAGTTTCCAAGTAGGTAAATACCTATGTATAAGATGCATAAAAATTCGTTCATAATAGAAATATTTATGTACATACGTGATCTACCTACCTTCAAATTGAGAAATTTTGAGAATTAAAATCCACGATTCTTCTCGTGAGTTTTCAAAGTTTGTTGATTCGGCTAGGTTCTTTTGCCAATTCACTAGAAGTTTCGCACGCACGAAGCTCAAAATTGAAAGCAGAGATGAATAAAGAAAAGAAAGTCATGGAATAATACCTACAAAGAGGTGAGTTTTCATTGTCCGAGGACGGAACTGGTCGCACCACCTCGAGGGGATTTACGACACTTTGTTGGTGAATTCTCTCTTATCAGGACGTAGGTGATTATGCGATTAGCACTAAGGAAATTATTTTAGTTTCGGGGTCTCATTGTGCGTTGTAATAATTTTACAAGTAGCTTAGTAGAAAGTTATAAAATAAAAGATTTTTTGTTTCATTGTCTGTTTTTTACCCACTAGCGGCCCGTTCCGGCTTCGCTCGGATATCTTAAAATGTATAAAATATAAATTACGCAACACATTGTTTAAGCGAGATTTTAATAGCATAAAAGGTTATAAGGACGTAAACTTAAAAGATAGATACATAGGTACTATCACGGGCTTCAGCGCACGTCAGCGTACGCAACGGAAGCTCTAAAAAGGAATATTTTTGCTACATTATTCGTTCATGCTCCGCTCGTATTGATAGTAGCGTAATGTTATATAGCCTATAGCTTTCCTCGATAAATGAACTACCTACCTATCTAACAAAATCATTCAATTCGGAGCAATAGTTCCCGAGATCATAACGTTCATACAAACAAACTCTTCAGCTTTATAATATTAGTAGGTATGGATTTTGTTAGTAGGTACATACATTTATCTAATGAATTAAATTATCAAGGCCCACTTAACTAAGTAGGTACAACATTTCTGTTCCGGTAAAATTCTTTGTCAGTTAAATATTCAGTCAGTCAATCGACAACCTGAAAACTGTTTAAAATAAGTACCTACCTAGTGTACTTGAGTGTTTTAATCAAGTTACTGGTCATACAACACTAGACGTCCACTTTATACATACTCCCATTGTTGGGAAAAGAGCCAATGCGTTCCACCAAGCTGGTCAAGTGCGGGTTTGCAAATGACTAACGGTCTTGAAGGATATCTTTCTTGGGACAAGCCGCTTTCCTCACGCTGTTACATCTGCACTTCGATTGAAAAGGCTCAGAGGAGCAGGCAAGACTTCAGCCTACAACCTGAAGACTGTGTATCGGACGTTCTCGCCAGACCATCTGGTCCTAAAACCATTGAAATTGTATTTATTATTGACAATAGGTATGTGTCCGTTCAAGAGTATTATTATGATGAGTTAAAGTTTATCTTCTTTGTTTTTGGGCAAGACGCTTGACTAGTAACATCAACTTTATTTGTGCCTGATAGTAGGTAGGTAAGCGAAAAATTGCCAAAAGTCGACACGTAATGCAGATCTCTCAGATAAGTAGACGTGGAAAAGATTTTAAAGGTCAATCGCTTGCATAGCAAACAACGCGTGGTCGAGAGCAAATGATTTCTACTCTTTCAATACGGCGACTTATAGAAATTGCCGTAACAGTATCCACATCATCACGCGTGCTAATGAGAAACGAAAGTCCACAACATGTTTATTTACTTAAGGCAAGGCAACATTACTGCTACTTACATTGTACCTACCTATATTTGCCCTCATTACGCTACGTTTCCTCTGAAGCAACGCTCTTGGCCGTCTTCACGAGATTGCCATATTAACCATTGTTATTATATCAAGGTACGAGTCCTTAAATATGTGCAAGTAGGTGCTTGATATTTATAAGGGTATCGAAGCAAGGCCGGAAGTCATGGGAGGTCGATATGGCAATGTTTAAATAGTTACTGTGATACAAAGTTTCACCTTTTTTCTGGATTTTGTAAACAATTTTGATAACAGATATGAAGGTACCGTAAAATAGTAAGACACCAAACTCGGTGTAGCTTGATGGCGCATGCAACTCAATGGAGTCCTCGCCATCACTCATGTTGTGTTTTTTGTCAAAACATTATAAAGCACACAATTGGTTTTAAAATTAGTTTGCTGTTGGTTTTAACCCTTGTCGCCTTTTCATTTACCTGTCACAAGCTTTGAGCACTCGTTATAAAACTAAAATAATGTAGTCGTATATCACAATCTTGGGCAGATGCAATTACATACGTAGTCAATTTATCAAGTAAGAGCTTGTTTACAAGGTGCATGTACCAATTGTAATTTTTACTTTAAATAAATAGTGCCTGATGGTAAGCAACATGCCTGCCACATAACAGTACAGCGACACACAGCTACTGGAACATGAAAAGTACAAATTATTACCTAGCAATGCACTGCGCCCGTCACCCAGAGATCTAAGATGTTGTATGTCTAAACACAGTAATTACTCTATAAACATTGCCGGAACACAGTAATGTTTGCACATTGCAATAACTGGCAAAGGTGTGGTACTTCCCCAGGCGGACTCTGCCAAGAGTCCTACCACTACAAATGTAAATGGCTAACGAATGGCAAGGACGTCTGAAATTTAAATCCCGCAGAAATTTAAGTCCCGAAATGCGTTCAGTCTACTCAAGTATATTATTAATGTGATGCGATATGGCTGTCTTTTCTAATTAAATAAACTTTTGAGATCAAAGTCTCGCTCGCCCAAAGCTAAAATATCTATTAATCAACATATTTATATCTACAAATAAATAGGTAGGTAGTATATCATAAATGTAGGTACTGATTTTTCCTTTCAAGCGCAGCGGAGGCAAGTCGACCTACATACACTTATACTGTACGGAAACTCCCACGCTTCTGGGAAACTCTCATTTAGCATTTTGACAGTTTAATAAAACGTCAAACGAGACGCAAGGTGACAGATAATAAAAAAGTGTGTTTATGTTTTTAACGACTCCAGTCGTCATCGCCAGTCGTCGGTTAAAAATGTTTCGAAATTAATTTTTATTTACGCGAATTTAATTGTTTACACGTAGGTATATATGTTGCACAAAAACATCTGGGCGGGCAGTAAAAATATACTCCAGTTACGTAAACATCTCATTCTCGTCAACTACCTATTACATAATTAATTATCATCATAATAAACAGAAATGTGCTTTGCGGTTTTACTTAACCCGAGAGAGCCTTTATACGCTTTTATATCTACATAGCCTAACCTAATACCTTCGAACAACCATAAAAATATGGATAAGAACAAATTGAATTTTTCTCAGCGTTCGTACCGTGCGTATTGGAATTGATTTATATCTTATCTGAATACACATGTACATTTACATCAGCATCCAGTTGTAAATGTACGTCAATAGATCCAATAATAGAACTTCGATAGGAAAAAGCACCTAAAACCGTAAAACTGGATGATTTTTGTTCGTACCATAGCTATTATTGCCCGGAACAGCTTTGTGTACTAAGTAGTGTGTGGAATTGTTCCTGTTAGCAACCCCGTTTAAAAGCAAGAAAAAGGTGCATAGCGTGGCAACATCGTGCGACGAAAACTGGCTTTAAGTAGTGGGTCGAGAGAGAAGGGAGGCACTTTTGTTCCTGACGCCGGCCACGCCGGACATACTGTGTTTGCCTTCGTGTCTTTGTTTGACTAATTGATGATTGTTGTCACTAAGGTTATATTAAATGTTTTAACGTTCATTTAAATATTGTTTGCTTCACTCTCCCAATCTTCTGATGTAGATTGTTGACATCAGAAGTGGGATACCACGAGGCCTAGCTCGCCATCTAATCTTGAGTTTTGTTGTTATTAGAGTTCTTTGAAGGTAAAAAAACCTGTCTATAACTTGGATTGTAATGGGTTCAAAACGAAGACGCAATGGTAAACGTAAGCATGTAAAAAAAGCGTGGTCGTTCATCATCAAGTAGCAGCTCGAAGGCAGTGACAGCAGCTGGTCTGGGATTTCACCATAAGCACGCTACCCAGAAACTGACGAAGGTATCTTTAACAAACGATGCCACAACTGTAAGTACAAGTGCCAATAGTCCTACCCTCTATAAAAATTGATACCTGATTTTGATCCATTACGTAATAATTTTGTTTCGTGGTTGAAACAGGCTTCGATACTCTCGTGGTAGGATTTGATACGACTGGTTATTGCGTAATGATCGCTTGCGAACCCCGGAGTATGGAGAAATAGAATTTGTAATGCGTTTAAAGTCTAAAGAAATATGTTCAAACTATCGAAAAAAAATCGTGGACCAAAAAACCCGTCGAAAACTAATCGCTACACAATATATTCTTTGAACAGATTGCAGAAATTTACAAATTGTGTTTGAATTTCATGGAAACCGTAATATATTAACATCAATGCGTCTGTCGAGGCTAGTAATTTCAAGTCATGCGATAGTTTGGTAGATTTTATACACAGCAGGGTACATATAAAATAAAACTGGGAAAACATACTGCAGGTAACACTACTCCTAGAGAGGGTAACGATACTAAAATTGCCCTACAAGTATTCACCCGAACGCCAAATTTTGTAGGTAGTTCTGAAACAGCTAGTCTTTCGATGATTATGACTCTAACGAGTTCGAGAGCCTTTGTTATAATTGTGGCGGGAACCACAAAAGTGTTCAGTTTACGGTAAAGTGCGAGTTTTGTATGAGTTATAAATTTAAAAAAACTGAATAAATCGGTAAAACAAGAAATAAAGTACGTGCAGACGACTAAAACAAGATACATTTTGTAATAACATAGAATGTACATGGTGCAGTTACAGACGAGCTCATTTGTACAATACGATATTCATTGATACGAGGAGTGGTTGTCAGTAAAATCGTCAAAAGTAGCCAAAGCAATGACCCATCAAGGGTGACGAATATTGTAAGTGACTAATTAAATTAGATTCTGTGTGAAGTGAATTAGATTCTGTTCCTGTAAATGAACTCGAGATGTATGTTATCGTCGTGATAATCGGATAAGACTTAATATGAAAGAGTTACCCTTTTTGATGACATACCCTAACATTTCATAATTAAATCGAAGAATTAGCTGAGGTCTGCAATGTAGCAGTTAATTCAAATATACTTAAACTTTGGTAAATATGAGGGGTGCAAATGTATAGCTTTGAACATGAAGCAACTGGAAGTGGAAAGGTTAGCAGTTACGAAGTGACGATTAACCTACAGAGCGACAAATCGGTGCAATTTAAGCCGTAAACAGTATACAAGTGCTTAAAAAAATGACTGAGTAAAGATAGGTACAATAGTATATGTCTGTACAGTATATGAGAGTCGGTGAGAGAGATAGTAAAGGCCTATAATGGTTTATAATAAAGTTTGCTAATTTTGATCTGTGGATTGAATACAATTAATAAATAATAATATGACGTGTTGGCAAGGTAATTATGAATTCCCGATGTTGTGATACAAACATATAATTCCTATAAAGAGAGAGAAGTCGAACAATATGAGAAGATTGAATTGGTATATTGCAAGAACCCAACAGTGAGCTAACACAGAAATTTCCTAAGCCTAAAGGAAAAACGAGCTGTACTAGGCACTGGTTGGTTGGTAATGACTTAGTAATCGTAGGGGTTGTCTAAGTATAAAGGCAACAGCCCTCGCTCTGGTTGTTCAACTTGACTTTCTTTTCTTTCAAGAGTGTCAAGAATTGGTACATTGGTAGAATCCAACAGTGAGCTAACACAGAAATTTCCTAAGCCTAAAGGAAAAATGAGCTGTACTAGGCACTGGTTGGTTGGTAATGACTGAGTTATCGTAGGGGTAAAGGCAACAGCCCTCGCTCTGGCTGTTCAACTTAAATACGACAGAAGTTTCAAGAATGCCTAAGAATAAAGGCATCCTTGAATTGACTTCATGTTATCGTTCTCGTATGAACTGAATATGTCATGATAGGCCGAGCTTTGTTATCATTTTAATAGATTGTAATGCTAAGTGTTTGTACATTACAGCTTTATCGTGCCTGGGGCAGGCACGGTGCAGGAGGGCCGTGTTAGCAACCCCGTTTAAAAGCAAGAAAAAGGTGCATAGCGTGGCAACATCGTGCGACGAAAACTGGCTTTAAGTAGTGGGTCGAGAGAGAAGGGAGGCACTTTTGTTCCTGACGCCGGCCACGCCGGACATACTGTGTTTGCCTTCGTGTCTTTGTTTGACTAATTGATGATTGTTGTCACTAAGGTTATATTAAATGTTTTAACGTTCATTTAAATATTGTTTGCTTCACTCTCCCAATCTTCTGATGTAGATTGTTGACATTCCTAATAGCTTTTTTGTTGAACATCTCATTGTTTATCTGATTGTGTCCTAGAAAAAGATTGGTATAAATATGGTCTGCAAGCCTAGCCATCTCATACAACTCATAATGCGATTCAAATGTAGGTTAAAAAAGATGTTAAACTCCTTTAATTGCGTCTACGGTTAATGTAATAAAATGATCATGTGTGTTTATTTAAGTTACATTTTGAACAAAAATATAAACGTTACATTTTGACATGTTTTCAAAGATTATTGTTTCTGCAGCTGCCAAAACGTGCCGGAAACCGGTTTAAATAATAACCAGATGCGGTATGATTGTAAGATCATTGTCGGATTATGCACCCTTGCTTACGTCATATCTGACCGATTGATTGCGCACTTCTTGCGTATAATATAATGGTTTATTGTTGTTTTGATCGCATCCTTTTGGGGCACGTGCTCGTTTCAATAATCAACGAAAGCAATGATGGGAAAGATTTGTTGTACGATACACGCGTTTGTCATACAATATCATGTTCTTTAGGTAAATTATCTTGCTAGCTATAAGATTTCTTAGTAATCCAGCTTTTGCCAAAACCTGTAATAATTAATAGTATTATTTATTTATTTCATACAAAGTTTGATGGCCATGAAGTTGCGCTTTTACATAAAACACGCAGATATTCTAAGGCCTAGTTACTGAATTTCAGGTATAAAAGGTATGTATGTACTTACCTACTTGCTTAGGTATCTACGCAATATTAAATAAATTTCAAAGTCATGAAACGACATCAGATTAACAATGCTCACAACAAGATTTGCGCTCTGATTTTATCAACGCATGAATCATTTCCAACACTTACTCGTAGGTATTTTGCAGATAGTATGTTAGCCCTTAATCTGAATGCGCATTCTTAAGTTACTATAAAGTAAATAACTGTCTATATTTCTGTATCAATTTTAAAATGTAGCTGTTTTTAAAAGTATTCAAGAAATTAATTTTTCCAATTATCAAACTGTTTTAATGTGTATGTTTATCGATTAGTTAAAGAAACCTGAACTGAACCAATATTTTTTATCAATGTCTTTTTTTAAATCGGTCTGTCGGAGCGATATCAGAAAAATATAAGTAGGTACCTCAAAAATAACCTAAAATAATGTACAGAAAAAAAATCATACTCAAATAATCTGCTATGGCGATAACAATGCTTTAGAATAGACAGAAACAGTCTAGTTCTAGGATACGTAAGATACTTCGTAGAGTCTAATACTAATCTTTCGTTGTCTGTCGCTTTTTTAACTCTGTATCTTGTGAACTATGTATTTGTATATTATTCAACATTTTCTGAATAAATTTCTCAACAACATCTTGTAAGAAAGATTAAAAAATGATAATTACTTAAAAGGTGGTTGGAAGGAAAAACTGGAAAAACTGTTGTGAATGACAAGTTTCTTACTTGCTCCTATGATGTGTTATCTGCACCATTGACACGATTATCTAACCGTCGGTACCTACTCATTTACAAACGAGTGCAGAATGTAAAAAGCTTAAAGAGCTGTCTCGCTTCGGTGCGGAATATCCGATTCCGGTCGGTGACAATGTCGTGATTGTACCCGTAGAACTAAGAACTAAATGATGTTCCCGTGTGCAGTTTTTTTTGTAATATGTAAGCTAACAACTCAGAAATGAAACAAAGATAGCTAAAACCATTCTGTATTACATCAGTATTTAAACTAATTATTAATTAACCATTCTGTTTAACATCGGTATTTAAACTTATATTTCTATAATTCTTTTTCAATATCCATCTATCTTTTTTCTGACATGACAGATCTGTCTCCCAAACAAATTCCACATTTTATTTTAAAATTTTCAGCCAAAAATACAAAATACAAAAATATTTATTTTGTACACTTTTTAATTTTTTTTATTTTTTACAATTTTATTTAGCTGGGCAGGGAGAGAAAAACGAGTAGTGAAGGTGAGTGTTGATGTACGTCAGAAAGGGGCCCCTTAAACCTACGCCCGAGTCACAAGTCTCGGGAACTACTCGAGTTTTTCTCTCTCTGCCACACGATGGACCCGGCACCCGCACGGTGAATCCATGGAATGCTAAGAAGATCGTCTCTTCTCTAAAAAAGTTAACAAAATTTCGATATGAACCCATTGTCTCCGAACTAGTCGTAACTGTATTTCGGAAGACAATGGTTCCTCCCATGGTCAATCAGTAAATATATGTATGTGTATGTGTGGATGTGTGTGTGTGAGGTGTGTATGTGTGTGTGTATGTGTGTGTGTATGTGTTTGTGTGTGGGTGTGTTAAGGTGTGTATGCGTGTAATCATATTTTAGTAAGGAGTTTTGTACAAGCCTATTTGAACCTTACAAATATAAGATACTGTATGTTAAAGATTAGTTAGGACATCTCGTCCCACCTCTTGGAACTTGGAAACCGCTCCATTAGTTCTAAGCCTAAAAACGTAAATGTAATGATTGTAGCGTCACAAGAGACTCGAGAGTTCACAGAAAAAGAAAACAATTGGTCCTGGAGTCATTGCAACTATCCAACATGACAGATGTCATAGTGTGCAAAATTAATCACAACGTTATACTTTAATGTTTGTAATTGTAACAGTTAAGTAGTCTTCGCTAAAATTATTTAGGTTGTCGCGGAAGTTTCCAATATATTAGTAGTGTAATAAAATTAAAGCCCTACCGATAAGTAAATTAGTGTTTGAAAAACAATTGATCCCATTACGAAACAGATGAAGATTTTTTCTGTCGGCTGCTTCAAATCTAATTTTATTTTTTTAAATACCTATTCCTCAATACAAAATTCATGTCGTGAAGTACTTTAGTTGTTAAAAAAAACACATTTATTTTTTATTTGCTACATTGACCACTTTTAACGAGCATCTAGATCGAGACCCGTTGAACCATGTGAACCCATGAATATAAAACACCTTTATGTCAGCGACAAATCATTAAATATTCATTGCTTACCTGCAGGAAATTAACATACGCATTGACGCTTCCACTAATGACCTCGCCGGTTCTATGTTTCGCTAGGCTTAACAAAAATATTTTTTTCGCTAGGAAACTACAAAGTGCATTTTGTTAAGATTCTTTTGTTTTAAATTTATTGTTCATATATTTCCGTGTGCTGTAATTAAGTAGTGAATGTAAAATGTCGCGTGTAGCTCGTGCGGGATGGATTTTTTGTATAAAACTAGCTGTTGTATTTCTTGATAAAATAAGAACTTTATTGGTGTTTTATATCATTTCACAGAAAATCATAGTTATGTTTTCATACGTCGTAGGTAACCCAAAGTCATGGAATAAGTGACGAGTTTATTTTAAGGTTTTGTAGTGCTTCGAAGAGAACCACGATTTTGTGATAGTCTAAATCTAAATCATATTACGGTATTTGATGAATTTCTGCTCCTGAAAACAACTGGTAACAGGAATAATATAACATAGAATAAAATTACATAGATTACATTGGTAGGTACTAGATTCATAGATATATGATTATTAAATACAATAAGTAAGTCTAAGTATAAAAAAAATATTTGAACTTTGGCCCGTGGGGGCCGGGAGGTGGAGGCCGGCTCATCTAGTTTTCAAAAATCTTTTCGAGTGCTTGGTCGACGCGACGCGTGACTAAAATGCTGGCATTTATTTGGCTCGTTGCCATTCAGCGTGGTAATACCGCCGGCATGCTGGGAGCGCTTCCAACTCGTGGTTAGCTTGACCATTTTGATTATTTTTAGACCATCGTCGGGAGTATGTAGTATAGGTACTTACTGTAGTTCTCTTTGCAGTTTAATAATAAAGGCTGTGTCCAACAAAAAAAAATATTTACGGATCCGTTCAGTAATTGACGCCAAAGCTTTCCTAATGAATCTTACTAATATTAATATTATAAATGTCCAATGTATGGATATTTGTTACTCAAACACGTCATAAAGTTTGAATAGATCGGGATGAAATGTAGAACATAGGTAGATACAGTCTGGAAGAACATATAAACTATTTTTTATCCCAGTAAAATAACGAGAGCGGGAACTACGCGGGTAACGCCGCGGGGCGCTGCTAGTATCTAATGTTTTTGCTTTTTATAGTTTTTCAAGATAGGGCTAACAGATTACACGTGCCACGAAGAAACCTTACAGCCTTGAAACAGTGTAACTATAAGCACCTACCTAATGTTTTCATTACTTAGCTACAAATCTCAAACAATACTACAGGTATTCGTAGTAGAGGTTTAATCATTGTGTTGCGCGTGTACTGTTCATTATTTGGCATAGATTAAATAATATGGCAGTAATTCTGGAGTCCATTGGGTTAACGTTTCACCATGATCCCTTTAAAACACGCAAACAGGGGAGCTCGTCTGAATAACCGTGTTTAACCATCTACCAGCGTCACGAAACCGCGTTGTTTCCGCATGAACACTGACTTTAAATTGATATTTGTCGGGCTTATTGCTAATTTAGTGAAAGGGAAGCTAAAATCGTCTTGCTGTAAATAAAATCCTCTTAGAATTCGACCAATGAAGTATTACCATGTGGAATTATGCTGTTATGATCAGGCATGTTCCTTACCCAAATGCACCTAATTTGCTCATAAGCATATAGGATAACTTCGTACAATTTTTGTTCTCACTGCTAAAACTCGGGGCCTTCTCTCACAAGGAGAGAACCAAGGCCATAATCCACGACACTACCAAGCGGTTAGCGGATATCAAATGTCCTCGGAAGATGTTCGAAAAATGGCAGTTCCCTTACGATGTTTTCCTTCACCATTAAAGCCAATAATGATCTGTTCTTGGAAAAACACTCTGAAGTGCATGCCGGGATTTGAACCAACGACCTCACACACAAAATGGGGTTGTTATCTCATAAGACCACCACGGCTTACGGCAATAATGTTCTACTGCAATTTTGTCGTTTCTTTACATATATATTTGTGTTTCTACAACAACTAGGGAAGTTAGAGACTCACGTAGGTAACTATTGCATATCACACTTTGCATTTTGCCCTCGCGCAGTTGCGTTTCAATCTCGTAATGTTTTATTAAGGTTCCGGTTTCTTTTGTAACTAACACAATTGTTTGGTAACACAATAACGGACATTTTAATTTCATTGTTGAAGGACTAGCCAACGGAGAACGAGGAAATAGAGACATAATATGACATAGCGATGAAATTGTTAGACGAAATATGAAACGAGTTGAAATGTTGGATTCTGTGCCGCGTTTGTGAATGTGTTTTTTAGGAGTCGTTGTGTTACGAGTACGTAGGTTTTAACGCGCGCTATACATATAGTTTTATTTTTCTCCTTAAGCATTTAACACTGTTTGTTCATTGTTCACACTGCTGGCACATGAAAGCCTCTCTCACAATAGTATCAAGTTTATAATCCACTACGCTGATCCAGTATCCACTGATATCCTGTATCCACTGATGGCGCAGGTTTTCGAAAGATCTAGGAACATGGCCGTACGCTGGTCTCGCGCCTGGATTCCGTTGCCATTAAAACCAGTGGTGATGACAGACTAGTAGGTACTGCTACACTTGAAGAAATACCCAAAGATGCAGCCGTGATTCGAACCTAAGGCCAAAAATGTGAAATCGGACATTTTCGGTCTTTCTCCTTAGAACACAGTTATAGCATTAATTCCATTATTTTTCTGCAACAATGGAGGATGGCAGCCGAAAAATGTATGTTCGTTGAATCATTTCAATCGTTAAATCGTGTGTCTATAAATGGAAACCTTTAAGGTATTGTACCTAATTCTAGTTCTGATTACTTTACGCACAAGTTTGATAAAGTAAATGAACCGTAAGTTTTTCATTATGGCTTCGTTTACTCAGTCATGGTTCTGACGGTATTGAAATAAATTGCCAAGGTGAAACTCGTTTTAAAGTCAATATATTTTGCTATGTAAGGTTGTTAATCTTTGTCGGGGATAGTACTAGGAGATTATAAAGCTTTTAAGTGATGTCATGTTATATAATAACTAGTTTGCTTGTGTAAGTGGAGCGCTAGTCTATAGTAAATACTACACGAGTATCCTAAGGCTACCACTTATAAATACCGTTCAATAAAAATAATATTATAGTGATTAGAGACTTGAGTTTTAGTTAAAAAGATAATCTGTGTTCGATAGTTTATAACAATTGTAATTACATCTTATCTAGGTAAAAAATAATTCATAAAATTAAAATAATAAAAACATCGTTTACCGAATTTAGAGATTAATCGAATAATTGTAGAAAAAAAAAAATGCTACATGGACCCAAATGAATATATGTACTAAGCAAAATTTAAAACTTTTCTCATAAGATGATCAGATTGAACCTTTATCGCGATGAGGCTGAAATGTAGGGAAGTCTACTTATTTACGTATATGATTGTATTGCGTATACCGTAATATAATAAGTTTTCAGGTTTTTTTTTCTTTATCTGAACCCAAATATTTCCTATTCCATTTATACTATTAGTATAATAGGAATATATAATATGTGTGTATCTATTTGTATTGTAATCCATAAAAAGTTAAAGAAATCAAAGTTACACATCAAATCCGTAACCAGAAAGATGACAAACGAGACTCACGTTGACTTTGTGTTAAAATTTTGAATCTAACTAAATCTATTTCCTGAAAATATTATGCTTAGTTCTAGATTCCACATAAAACAAGTTTGGTCTCTAACTCTAAATTATTGGTCATTCCTATCTACATTCAAGCTACAAATACTATATACCTAGGTATCGCCAGGACATTCAAATTATACAACTCTAAGAGAAGGGCAAGCATTTGAAACTACTCTCTGTAACCTTCAGATGTAGTCTATTCTGGACCAAAATTTGACTATAATTCCAGTAATTGTCGACACGCTAAAAGTAATTGGTCTCTAGTAAATAAAATTAGCTTTGTCATTTGAAGTTAGCACCGCTGCTAAATTTGTTCTTTAATTAGCTTTAATCTTAGCACCTACCTATTTATAATAAAAACTTGGAAATAAACTTTCCAGTTATTAAAATCCCTACTAATAAATAAAGGCAAAAGTAACTGCCTTTTTGCTGTTACCATTTCACGACTAAACTATACACTGAACCGATTTCGATAATATAGTCCAGAGCCCATGCGCGGTCCGAGGGGGGGGGTCAGAGGGGACATGACCCCCAAAATCGTATACGATAAACAAAAATCAAGAAAATTAAAATATCTAATAGCACACAGACTATTTATTAACGCGGAAAACAACTAGAGAATGGGAACTACGCGGGTAAAATCGTGAGGCGCTACTAGTAAAGTATTTTTTGCTCGATGGGCTCTGGACTTTATAGTCCAGAGCCCAGAGCCTATGACAGGACATGGTTACTTTTTAATGCGATACAATGGTTTAAATGTCTGCAACGTGATACCTAAAATCATATAATATGATCGAGATCAATCACAACATAATAAGATATCCATAACAACTTCACTTAGTGCAAAATTACGTGACTTTAAGACATGATGATGAATTAGCATGATCACTAAATAATTACGTAATAAGAAATAAGACAAAGCATTGTGTAGGTATGTTTAACTTAATAATTATTGTCGTTCCACAAATATTCCATAAGTCAATGTTAGGATAACCTGCAAGCAATATGCCATAATAATGTTAGTACTGATTTATACATTCTTATTTAACCTGTAGTGCTTTATTCGTTTAAAACACCACAGGTTTAGATATCTACCTAGCAGAACATAAGCCGCCTACTTACTTACCTTTGTTCCCACTCCCACCACTGGGACTCGAAGCTTTCTTTCACAAGGAGAGAGCCACGACCACGCTGGCCCAGCCTTTTTTTTACTACTACTACAATATGGGTATCAAATGAAAGGGCTTGACTAGTAGAATACTTTGCACTGCATGACAATTTTCAAATCTAAATCCCTTAATATGGGTATCAAATGAAAGGGCTTGACTAGTAGAATGTTGTACAGATAACAAATCCGTGGTAGTCGGGGGTTAATCAAAATTTTTAATTTTGTTCTTGTTTCTAAATCATATAATTAATGTCGATTTGTACTAAAATGCTCAAATCTATAAAATACTCGTTAATTTTATTTTTTCTCGTAAAGTAAAAGTTAATTTAAAATGTTCATTTTTTTCCTACTAGGTATCTAGTAAGTATGTAGCTGTTTGAGGCATTGTTACTATGTTTGATATATTTGCGTAACAACTAGCTTTGTTTTGTTTTTCACTCAAAATTAAAGTCCATCTACAAAATTAACACACAAAGACTGCTTGTCTACTGACGTAAAGAGAATGTATTCTTTTGGTGTAGTCGAAACAGAGTGCGTTCATTCATAAATTAAACAAATTGAACCGGCGACAGTTGGACGTCTTCCAACAATAATTTCTTTGACTTTCATCCTTGACATGTGGCGGGCAGTTACATTAAAAATAATAGATTTTTATTTATCTTGTAATATGAGAAGCTCTACTTGTACGCGATTGACGTGGTCAAGTTCTTCACCTCTCCTTTGTGGGGGATTTTATTCATCTCTCCCATAAGGTTTCGGTCTCGTGGCACAGCTCATAACCGAGGTCGGGGTCTGGGTTCACCACAATAGAATTCAGGGCCAGATGACTGACCTCTTTAGCCTCATCGTGCTGGCCGCGTCTGGGTATTGGTGGTTCTCTCTTTTTTGTCTTTATCTCCTTGTATGGATTGGCCTTGTTTTCATCCTCGTTTTTCGCCGCTGTGACGGCCAAGCTAGCCAAGCCAAAAGATCAGCGATTATCGGGCTACAATTTCTTAGCTTCTTGGCTTTGATACATTTATGAACTTAACTGTTATAAAAACAGTGTCAATGATAATTAGCCCGCCCTACCTATATACCGACCGACACACAGCTGTTTCATACTACGGAGAAAGTTATGACTGTAATAATAGATGTTAAAACTCCTGTCTCTAATATTTAAAACAAATTTTGAAACCTGAGTTCTGAAATTTAACTCGATCAGTACTTTCTACTTTTACACCAGGCTACTTGCTACTGAGCCAAAAATTGCTTAATCAGGTTAAGTGTTGACACTTAATTCATAACATTAGATCGAAATTTTATCAAACTATCGTTATTTTAGTTCTAGTAGATGAGTTCTAAAACTCATCTTACATTTCAACACAGAATAGATACTATTTAGTTTCATTGAACACCCAAGACACGTAGTACCTAGCGTTATCTTTCATAATATCCATAATATTTAAGTAGACAAATAAATCGAGCTATCATTATAATAGGTTAGTTATTCATAGCACGCAACTCGATCTAAATATCGCTTTCAGTGTATTGAAACGAGTTGGTACAAGGATAACGAGCTGTTTGCAGACAAACCATTACTATGTCATGCGAAATATTGTACTGTAGAGGTTGTTTCTAAGTCGTAAATATCAGGGGCTCGACTAGATGTATATATATACTAGTTATAATATCATAATATACTAGTTATAATATTATAATAATGTAATATACATATTTTATGTCCACGTACTTTCTTTTCGAAGTTTCACCGCTTCGCCACTTGATACTTATATTTACCACTGTGTGTGGTAGGCTTTTTACATTGGTGAAATGTTTCAAAACAAATTACAGTGCAATGATAGGTATATGTCACCTTATATCTTAGATATGAGTACAGTGTTGTGCTAAGCAGAAATGTTGACTCTTCATGTTCGTATATCTGCGTGGTATTGTGCTTTTACGAGTAGGCGTGTTGCTTGCCTTCAGAGGCATGTTTTGTTTGTACTGCCCTATAATTTGTTTTTGTTTCGTTAGAGGTGGACCGAGTTTAGCTCCGAGTTTCTGTATTTATTTTTCAGTTGACTAAGAAAACGTCTTTTCGAAATGTAATTATTTTAGCTTTTATAGATTTACACTTGACGCCATCTCGCCTGATGTTAAGCGACGATGCGGTCTACGATGGAGCGTGTTTACCTAGAAGAAACCGAATCACTCTCGATTTGATCACGAAGATTGTAACCATCGGGAAAAACTCACTCAGGCAACCTATTCCACAGCTTGACGTTCTTATCACAAAAACATAGTCAAATCTTTTCGTTTGTGTCTTTGGAACATCAACCATGTAACGATGTCGCTTTTTCGAGCTGCGAGCCTTCCATAATTTCATTCAAGAGATTCATACGGACCCCACTGATCGATAAGAATAACTAATTGGTTTGGTATGTCTGTTTGTCAGTATCGATACGTCAGTGCGCAATCATGGCAGTTACATACCTACCAAAATATTATTTTTATCATTGAGGTTATAAGTACGCACGAATTACTTTTGGAAATGCTGAATTACCTCCGAAAGGATGTACTCGTATGTATGTCGGTCGAATAACTGAGCAGCCAGTATAAGGACTCTCAAAAATAGCAACTTGTAGAATTAACACTAGCCAAAAACGGTCCGAAAATATTTTATTGTTTTGCTATCATTCTTATGCAGTTGATGAATCATTTGCTAAACTTTGGTACCGTTAGAAAGTCATGACACCCACATTTGTAGAGTTTAGTAAAACGTCTGAGAGAGGTACAAGGCAATGTACCTGCTCCCTAAGAGCATAATGAACAACTTTTAATATCTAAGTAACTAATAGTAAAATCGTGAGTAAATCCAATTAAAATATGAAAAAGTATAGTTTCAGCTTAAAGGAGTAGACAACGAAATCAATTCCTAATCCCTGGGAGCATAAAACAAAGACCTAAAAGGAGATTAAAACTCTTTTGGTCCAGAATACTTACTTTGTTAGGTTGCGTGTCTGTTTTAGGTGACTTTTACTGAAAAAAGAGATTCTATAACTAGATGTACACATGATATTAAGATAACGGTGTTGATATATCTTTGAAAAATACACGAAATATGTCTACTGTTATTATAAGTTTAAAATTGGTTTTACTTTTCATCGGCTCTCGACCTCCTTTAAGCTATCAGTGTGTCAAGATGTGAACCTCCACCCACGATATCGAGTGTGAAAAGATCTATAGATTAATCACCCTAAGAATAAACAGCCTTGTTCGATCAAATCTTGAACTTGGTTTTTATTTTAGAATTAATGTCTTCGTTTTGCCTTCACTTGGAGGTTACTTGAGAATATGGAAAGCGAGGACGAGAACATTTCACTTTATTAACCCCTGATGCAATCGGGATAACATGCAATATTTAGAAGTACATATAACCGTAAAATGGGTACAAATATTAATTTATTCGTCAGTACGGAAAATACTCATTCATACTCACTCCTTAGTACGAATAAGAATAGCATGTTTACGAAGGAACATGCTTATCGAGGAGAAACCGTTTCACTCTAGGCGTGAAGAGATTCAGATTATATTAAAATGTATTAGTTTAGACAGTATATTCTATATTCCACAGTTAAAATGTTCTTATTACGATAATAAAGTCAAACCTCTTCGTTTCGACTCTTCGGAACGTCTATGAGCCCCCTAGTAAAAAAAGGACAAGGTAGTCTTAGGTCATAGCTAGGATATATTGGTATCAAGTGCTAACATTTTTATGAAAAATTTGAGCAGTGCTCATGTTAGTAACCTCTGAAAGTAGAATCTATTTTATATACGTTTTGCTTGTAGCTACGTATTCGATCGACTAAAATTTTAGCAAATATCTTGTTGCTGTTATTCTAATGATGCTATAGTAAATATTAATCTTCATTATTATCATGAACTTTGTATTATTTTAAAACGTAAGTAGTTTTTAGAAAATCATTGAGTATGAAAACGTAAATAATGGTAGTGTCAGGCATGTGTTTGAACGTGACAGCAGACACAGCTGTGCATTGAATCACGTCTGGAAGAAACGCCTACTTTGTTTTGTATCAAATATCATTGTGGAAATGATGACATGACTGGAAAATACGGATAAAGTTCCAGTGGCTGATACAATGGTCGCCTCTCTGGTTTGTAACCTTATCTTCCTAACATTGTTTGACATATTGTTAAAAAATTTAAACTGAACACTACCCGTAAATGAAGTAAATGTATGTTCTACGATATAGTATAGTATTGCTTGGAATATACAATTTATTCCGGGAAAATTGTGGGAACCAGAACCACGCGGATAATTCAGGACGCTGCAGTTTTCAATGGCTCCTAGAAACCATACACATAATTGTTGTATGACAACACTGTTTAACCGAATTCAAAAGGGAAGTAGATTCTCAATTGTATTGTTATTTGTGTTATCTCAGACCTTTTTTAGGCGAACCAACTAAAGTTTCTAATGTGGTCCCTTTTAAATTAAATCAACATCTTATTGTACATAGCTTGTTTTAAATATTTTTTGGTAGCTACCTATAATTTTAAATCGAAGTTAGTGGTTGGGGGTTGCAGAGAAAAATGATTATTTATAGGTTTACTTTTGACCGCTATTTCATTTAATGTAAAGTGATGGCATATAGCGTAGACGGAGAACACGTCAACACTGACGTAGAAAAATCCATTCCACTTTCAATAAAACAGTACCCATGGCTGTAAATTATTTATTTATTGAGTAATTTTTACACAAAATACGATCAAGTAGAAATCGCACTAGTGATTAAACTTTCAATTTCATTACTCATATCCAGTTTTCTTTGTGAAATTGGTTTTAAATAAGCCTGTCATACATAGATTTAACCGGTGCTAATGTAAAACATGATCTACTATCTCTAAATCGAAAACTACTGAATTATTGGCGAAGCAGTTTAAGCCCATTTTTATCTTACTGCGTAATAGCTTGAAGAATGTTTCATCATGCGTCAAAATAAGATAATTTAATATTAATTGGAAAATCCAGTGTTTACTATGACTATTGCGTGTTTTGTGAATGCTTCAAATTCAGGACAATATGTTCTTGACACGTTTATGATTGTGGTTCTGGCATATCCTATTATACATTTATACAGTTGGCAGTGGTAAATAACCACGAGAGGAGACAAACCTATTATGCATATTGTATCTACGTACTACATTACGTAGACGTTGTCGTCGCAGATGATACTAATAATACATTATGTGTACGTTACGTACTACATCTAAACTTATAATATGTTTATGTATTGGCAACAGAAGCGTTTTAAGTTTCTACTAGTTTATACATACAGGTTTAGCCGCATGAACTGTGACATTACTATATTATATTTTCTTTGTTTTCACTTCGATATTCACACAGACTACACTCAGTTAATGAAGTCAGTGTGTTCCATGCAGTTGTTCCATGTTTTTGTTAGTGAGTGAAGATACCAGTCATGCCCGTGTCATGCCTATCAGGATAAAACCTTTTGTTGATTTGACGTTTGTAAAGATTTGCTTACAAGTTACTACACAAAAATTCCAAGAAAAAAAAAATTGGTTGCCTGTAAAGTCGGTATACGGGCGAAAGTTTTACGTGACAACGACTTTGAGTGGTAAAATAATTTTACGGAAGGGACGCGTGCCTTTCACTTTTTATGTCTGTCTCTCTCGCTCTTAGGCGGGCTAACCATGCCCGAGTGGAAGGGACGCGTGCCTCTCACTCGCTCTCGTTGTGAGCGCATAACGTGAGCGGAGCGTAACGCAGTTTCTTGAAGTGTCACCCGGCAAACCAATTTATAAGACGTTGTCACGTCAAAAGCAATTAGGAACCTTAAAGTATTCGTAAGTGCCGTACATATAGTACCTACTGTTTAAATGAAAATAATTATTTTATGTTCCTCTTAGGCTACGAGCTTGTCTTGTCAAATTTTATTTCGTTTTAGAATAAATTCAAAATTAGAATATACCTTTTATGAAGTTACGAGTATAAGAGAAAACCACATGATGACAATTCGGACCTAAAAATATAAAAAATACGAACTTTAGACTAACTACGGACAACGTACTGTTTTTATACGGTTTTTTTCTATGGGTAAAGCTGTTTCTATTTATTATCAATGGAACCGAACGGTTACTATTTTTGTCCTTTGAGTGTTGACAAAAATAAATGAACAAAGCGCTTAGGGCACATATGCACTTAACAGAAATTAGGCTAAGGTCCTTTCAAACATATAATCTTTACGTTATGGACACTAAAATGTCTCAAAATATTCCCACAGAACCCAAAATACACACATCAACTTTAAGCATTCAGGTTTATTCGGCAGTAAAACTCTCGCCGTATTTAATTAATATTATCGAACGTGAGTTTTACGACTTCCCGATAATAATCATTGCGACATTTTGTTTATGCAATAACGTGTGTAAAGTTTGTTGACCTAATTAATTAAACAGGTCATTATTAATAGTGATCATTGCGTAGATGTTAGTTATGTGTTGTACGTTTACTTTCTAAATGCATACTAGGTTACCTAGAAAGGTTAAGGTGACACGGACGCGTTGTTAATTACTAGTCATGTAAATCTGTAATCATGTTACAAATGTTCGTGGTGAGATCAGTACGTCTACTCTCTTTCTACGAAAAACGTAATTTCGAAATAAACTCGCGAATTTTCTACTCCGGTTCTATATCGATCCGTCGTCTGTTTAAATGTTCTGTACTCTAATTAGAGTAGGCTTAGAATTTAAACGTCAAACAATGATGTTCGATCGGACTAAACGAAGTAGAACCGACGGTCTACCGCCTAACTAAAACTGTCTTAGCTTTCATATTGCTCTATCTCTTTTCCCTTAAAATGATAGAGAGACAGCAATAGCAAAGCCAGAGCCGATTTAGTTAGGCTGTAGAAAGACCGGGGTAGGAAAGTCGCAAGTTTATTTTGAAATTACGTTTTTCGTATGTAGAGAGTACTCCAGCCACTAAATTTCCACGCTATATCTGGATTAACTTCATAATAAATCTACGCGGTGTAACCCGTTAGGTTAATCCAGGTAATGTACTTACTTTGTAGTACACAGCGACGAGACGGTCAGGACATGTCCCTGATAACACCACAGTAACACGTAACACCCTGCTATTGGAACACGAAGAGTCGCAATAATTACCTAGCACTGCAATGCCGTCGTCACCCAAAGATATAGGATGTTTTATATCTGTAATGTTACTGGAAACATCTTCAAATTGTCACGCAGTGATAATGTACGACGTTATGTATTTACTACGTATTTTATTTATATTCGTGTTATGTTCATAATTATGGTTATCATTAGTAATGTGTATCTTTCATCGTATTCAGTGCAATACGCCCTTTCTGCACGGCCCCACGTAAAGAACGTGTTGTTTAAAGTTTGTTCAAATATGATAAGATATTATTATGCATTTGGATGAAAGTAGAATACTTATCATGCAATACACAATGACGATATTAAGTTTCAAGTGATCTGATTGGATCGTAGAGATCACACCATCATATGATACAGTTATTATTTAATATGTTTCCTCTCAAGCAAGTTAGCAAAATGTATTGTCGTGATATAATATTACATACCTATTTTACCTATAGTTTGGGTGCATATTTTCGATTTTTCTTTATCTACCTCGAGATGGTATGCTTTATACCTTTATTATTTTAACAAACTAAACTTTAAACAATTTTTCTAATATAACCTTAGAGTTACCATACTAACCACCGCAACAACGACAAATTTTTCACAACTATCAAAGAGAGGCCGAATGTTATTACCAAATCACTAAATCCTTTGTTAATAAAAATCATATTTGACTAAAAAAAAATATTTCATGAATAAAATTTAGTGACGTACTGCAGAAGCTACATCTAAATTGACAAACGCAGTGTTGTGACACGACTGGCCCCGCTGATAAGCCCTGGGTCCGTCTTATTTGGCCGTGATATTGATACGGTCACGGTGGCTACTGGGCCGGCACAGTGGCCGTGCGCTGGGCCAAGGTCGAGACTTTTTGTGTGTTGTCTCATGCCTCCGATTGTTAGAATACTAAGTGCTTTTATTACTATTCATACTTTATCTTTCAACACTGGCTACTTCTTCGAGCCCAATTAACGAAAATGTAAGACAAAAGATTGGTAAAAAAAATTACTACATGTATCTTATCTTATACCTTTAAACGAGCAATTCTTGTATGTATATATATATATATATAGAATCTGAATCTCGGAAACGGCTCGAACGATTTTCATGAAATTATGTATACAGGGGGTTTCGGGGACGATATCTTATACCTTTAAACGAGCAATTCTTGTATGTATATATATATACAATCTGAATCTCGGAAACGGCTCGAACGATTTTCATGAAATTATATTATACAGGGGGTTTCGGGGACGATAAATCGAACAAGCTAGGTTTTAGTTTTTAAAAACATCATTATATGCACGTTTTAGACAATGAAAAACTCCTACATTGTCATTAGAAAACGATAACTTATTTCGCCACTGTGCTTTAAGTCTAAATGGCTCAGCCGGAATATGCTCGCCCTCGGAGTCAACAGGCCCCGGTTCGAATCCTGATGGTTACACTCGGGACTTTTCTTTTTGTAATTTTTTTTTCTAAGAAAATTTCTACTTAGATCCTTTTATAAATGCATTTAATTTTATATCTAAGTAGATCTAAGTAAGTCATCACTACGTAATTCGTACCTGCCTAAAAATCATTTTAAAAAACCGAGCCCAGCTCGCCAAACAATTTATAGTTACAGAAGGCCATAAAGTACCTACCTACTATGACTTAGCTAGTTCGATTTACAGTGAAGATTACTTTAATCTAACCGTAAAATATTTATATGATATTTTAATCTCATTTGAAACGAGATCGACGAAAGTCGAAGTATAGTAATGACGTTATTGGGATGACGCTTTTCAGGTCACCTTTACGTCAGAGAGAATCTGCAATAAATATCTTGATGATATACTAATATATACTATACTATAATATATATATATATGCTAATATTTTCTAGAGTATAAAACCGTTTCACTATTTCAAATGTTGCAAATCATCTTAGATATTTATAACACCATAAACCAGCTTCCAGCTCTTACAATAGATGAAAGAACGTGGCATAATTTATGATTACAATGAACGACATCAAATTCTCACAGTTTTAATTATTCTGTGTGATAAAGCGCATTGAACTCTACGCGTGGTTTATGCGTCGACAGTGAAAGTGGAAGAGCGAGTTCACCGGTTCCGTTCTCGAGGAGGCTACGGCTCGATCGCCCTTCACCGGCTTCCGATCCCAGACGTAATGGATTGATAAAAGAAATCCATTATGCAAGCGGAAGGTCAGTTTCGTAATAAATGTTTATCCGTAACTTTCGTTTTTGACACAAGAAAAGTAAACATTGACACACGTGTAACGTAATGTAGCCGATATTACGCTCGATGTTTTTAAATGTTCGAATGTTTTTGAGTCGGCGTGTCAATCTTGTGCCATGTAATAATTAACATTGGCATAATTGAAAAAACATTACGTTCAACAGTAATAATTACTCATTCAGTAATCGTATATAATGTCGTCATTATTACGAAACACGATGTACCGTGAATTAGCATAACATTATCTAATTCAAACTCTTGAGTTGTTTAAATTGATTTATTTGTTTTAATCTTGAATCTTAACTTGAGTGAAATATGCATTAATTATAAAACATATTATATCGTCTTTAAAATTTCTGCTATAAATACTCATAACTATAATTTCTATAATAATACTAATTTATAATATAATACTCCGATAACTTCTCATAAATAAGTTTGAAATTTCTTAGCGACGCAACGTTAAAATCAAGTAGGTAGATCTATATTGGACTCAATTTATTTTAATTTTTATAATACATAGAAATCTATAACAGTACAGTGGTTAAACAAAATCCGAAATTTAGGAATGTTTCACGTCAGGATATACTCGTACTTGTGGATCAGACAATATTGCATTTTTAATGAATACTTACACAAGTTACTCACGATGTTAATATAGTCAGTCCAGTGTGACTTAAAACTTTCGCATAACTTATCAATACGTGAGTGAGTATTCATTCAATTAAAATGTGTAATAACCACGTTAGTTTTCATACCAATATTGCAGTGTTGATGGACAAGTTGTGATAAGATGGATAAAAATAATCAAGACGGATTGCTCGTTGATAACAGATTTTGCAAGCTTGATGACTAAGTACTAGTGTACCTCTTCGATCCAAAATTGGTGATTCTACTTCATTTACATGCGCGTTCCGACGATTGACTTTCTCACGTTAACAATCCTTTTAGAATATGAAATGAGACTACTTTTACGTAAACGTTTGTTTTTCTGAAGGAACCTGCTCTTACATAATTATTATAATAAACCTTTCTAAACCCTCTAGACATAGGCTTCTCACAAGGCCCTGTTATAATTGGAGGTTCAATATTGTTTCACTGATTTAACCGGGGTAATACTCGTATTGTATTTTCCTTAGGTTGAACTTAGTTCCTTACTTTAACAATTCTCCCCATTTGCGCACATCCTATTAAAATTATAAATATCAAAGTTTTAAGGGTTCCAACTCATTGTTAAAACTGCACGGATCAGATTAAAATCTAGAATTTTGATAAAACCTATCTTATGCATTGTAACAGCTACAAAACCACTTCCTCTTTAGTTTAATTTTCACTTTTGACCGTTGTTGACATAATTGAATGGAAGTCCTGCACTAGGTTTGTCGATTATACGGGCGTTGATCAATAAATTGCAACATGTTCTAGTGACTCATGTCGTCCTTAGACTTAGTATAATAATTTAACGGTTTTATCTTTATTTTTTGTACAAATGAAACCTTACTATTCTCCACTTAGATAAGTAAATATGATAACGTCATTTAAAGCTTCACCATTCAATTGGTAGATTAGATATATGTATGTTGTCATGATTGTGTGCACTGCCGACTGTTGCATTTTACGCGATCATACTTGTTCAAAATACTCTGTTCCTAATTTAAAACAGAATTAGGTCGCCGAAGTTAGTAGTTACTGTCCTTAAAACCGACGATGAGTTTATGGTTTCTGTTCCCGTTTCTTAGTAACCAGCTCCCCAGAAACTTGCGCAAGAGTTAGCAGAAATAAAGTGGCGTGTGGAAACACCGCGCCGTCTCACCATCGTTCCTCGGTTCACCTACAATAAATACGTCGAGTGTTACGCAAAGTCTAATAAACATAATTAGGCCAGGTGGCCTTCTTACCTAAATAACATTAAGGATACATTTTTAGGACACGCTATTTTTATAATTGAGTAATGTTTACCAAATTGATTTGATAACCTGCTTATTTAAAAGGAATCGATACCTACTTATTTCGCTCATGATAGGACTGACTGGCCCAAATGCGAGTATTAACTGGTATAATGGTAGTTAACGTGGTTAATGGCTGTAAAATCGTAAATTACTCACGACGCTGCAGACATTTTTGCGCGTAGAGGAAATCTTGAGTAAACGCGTGGTCAACGGAGCGGATTATTTCAGTGTTGCGCTTGCGACGCTCGTAAATTTGATATTTCTATGATTCACTGCTATAAAGGAAGTAGGTCAGAGGTGATGAGGGATGTTCACGGTCTCAGTCTTCACAGCTCAGTAACTGCACTAACGACGGTCAATCATGTTGATGTTGGCGCGCGACTCTGCGTCTGACGATCGTCTCCGACGTCAAGCTTCACTCACTCCCGACTCTCCCGAATGAACTGCACGTAAGATCACAAAATATGCAATTAATAGCGCAAGAGATGCGTCGCAGTAAATGTTACTTTTGGGTTGTTTGGTATCATTTAAATTGCTCTACAAACATTTTGATACGTAGAACGAAACGAAATGGTAATTGAAATGCGGATTACAGAAAAAAATAATTGAATCTAGTGATTGTGATTACAGTTACCTATGTCTAATTAACTAATTTATGTCAAGTAGTTTTATTAAAACGTTGGTCTGGTTCGATGGCTAGTTCTATTTATTATCCAAGTTTCAAATCCAATAGTTTCTATTATCCAAGTGCGTGAAAGGTGTATAATGGGCGAGGCCTGAATTTTCAATGGCATATTGTATTAATATGGGGTGATAATGAAGACAGTGACGGATTACGTTCTATAATACTATAATATGTAGATAATCTGCAAGTTCATCCTTTAAAATGTGCATGCTAATTTTGAATTGACTCAATTAATTATAAGTAAAATAAACCACCTTTGTTCACTTTCAGTGGTACATTCTGTAGCTTTGTTCATTTTAGTCTAACCGTCTCCATACAGGTCAACGCCTCAACCTTTAAAGTAGACAGAAAATTGAATTTTTATTTCAAGAATATTTTATTGGAACCTAAATCCAAACCAATCCGCTAAGATGTTTTAAATCGTCAGGTGACTGAATTATGCACGATTTATATTGCATTCATTTACATGATAAAAGGACTCCTACATGTTATTAGAGACACTTTTATTCAAGATAAAAATGTGACATTATTGGTAATTGAACGTATAAAAAACGTATATAATATTTAATAGCAAACTTATCTCCCATATGGGATTGCATGCTTGTATGCAGGAATATTTTGAAATTTTCAATAGTTTTTGAACCTTAACTCAATATACGCTACGATACAAATGGCAAGGTAATACAGAAATCTATACGCAGATTGCGATAAAGAATAGATGAAGATTAAGACTATGACGATGATCCAAACAAAATCGCGTCTAAGTCCATTAAAACCCAAAATTATCGGATTGAGGTAAGAATGTGAATGAATAACAAATTCACAATATTTCGGTTTTACGACACCCTTATTAAATAATTCAAACTTTTAAAACGAAACTTTTCTTAAATAGCTCGTCTGTCATGTTTAAATGACCTCACTCAAGGCAGTGGAAAAAATACTTCAGATTTTCCAGTGAGAGACTCTGGAAAATATAAATAATTTTCCTCCGTCGTCTTGCCAGCTCACACATAATCATTTAGTTTGACAAGTTCTTATATTTTCGGGTTTAGTTTAGGTTGGGAACAATAAGCCGCAACGATGCGGTGGCACGTTAGAAGGTGAATGATCGATAGTCCTTTGGTTTCCACTAAAAGGTCGTCGGTCCTAAATATAAGATGTATAACGACGTGAAATGTTAACGTCTATTGTCATCGAATGTGATTTGCTTAATCCTATTTTATATTCCATTGCTAGGTTTCGGTCTTCCCTTGGTAAAGTACATATATATGTAGATTACACTATTATCGGTGTTACAGAGATGCTTTCATGGGCGCGGTCCAAGAATTATTGAGGTTACTTAAATATAAGCTTTAGTTAGTGTTATGTAAAAAATGTCCAGCAATATTTAATGTTGTTATTATTAATTACTTAGTCCAGAGTCTGGAGAGTTATTAGATTAATGCAACTTTACTTATTTGAAGAAAAACATCGCGGCTTAGAATATAGATGTTCTGTTTTTGTACACTACTGGTTTAATTAGAAAACACGTTAAGCGCGATTTTGAACCATTTGTTACATTATAGAAAACAGAAGAGGTAAGATGTTGGGACATCTGATACGACACGAAAACTTCATTAGAACAATAATGGAAGGTAAATTAGAAGGGAAGAGGAAGAGAGGTAGACCTAGGAGATGTTACATGAACCAAGTGAAGGAGAAGGTAAATGTAGTGTCGTATCAGGAAGTCAAGGAGAAGGCGGAGTGTAGAAGTACATGGAAGGAACTCCACCGACAAGAGCGCCGCTCTTAAATTATGAATCATGAATGTTCTGTCATTCACATAATTATTCGTAAAACTCGTCGTTATTATTAAAGTGGTGGTGGTTTGAAAGCACTACTTACCGAGTGGTTTCTGAACATTTCACTCGTTGACTAGTGGTATCGAATGCCCAGTTCAGAATGAAGAAAGGAAAGTCCAGAAGTCCATAATGGTCCAGTAGTGATCAGATATGATAATTATATACTACCTACCTCATTACATTACCTGTGGACAATAGAATACTGCTGGGCATTCTTAGCATTCGTTATGATACATCCTACCAATATTACCTTTATAAACGCAAAAAATTGTAAGTATGTATAGATGTCACACAAAAACTACTGAAGGGATTTGGATGAAATTTAGTGCATAGATAATAATAGTTCGGAATAATACAGGCTAATTTTATCCAGGGAAAATACGGGATTAGGAACTACATGGTGAAACCGCGGGGTGCTACCGCAATTTATCATAACTTCATTTTAGATACCTAACAGTTTTCTCTTCTGATTCGTTGATAAATAATTAATTTAACCACCTACTAAATTCTAAATAATAGGGCTCGTCCAAAACAGTTCTTATTTTACATCGATGATGTCATTTAAAACCATAGCAGAGCCTCAATGGTGAATGAGTGATTTCAATTAGAGGAAAGGAACAAATACGCCCATCAACTCCTAAAATAGACCATGAAGAGTAGGCTCATTTGATTGACGTATGTTGTGAATGTATTACGATTGTATGATAATGTGATCTACTTTCATTATTTAATCGAGAGGTACACTATGCAAACACTACACATCTAAATGTTATTATTAAAACATGTTTATTGTCATTTGTGTATACTGCAGTGTTGTAGAAGATGTATCTGTTTGGTTGTATCACAATATAAACGTAATCAATAACAACTCCGAACAAAGCATGAAATTCCGTTCTTGATCATTACTTTCCGACCACTGACATTATTTCTCCCATCATCGCTTCTGAGCATCTGTGCTAGTGGCTCAGACCCTCAATATATGAAGAAGTAATAGGTACTAACTTTGGTTTATGTTGTTAGCGAAAATGTTAAAACGTGTCAAGATCGGCTTGGATTTCATTACTTTACTTGAATAACAAAAAAATGCGCTACGAATGAAAACCGTTTTATATTGGTTGGTGTCTTGTTTACGGGAAATTGTGAATTTGATATTTTTGTATCAATAATAACATAATATTTTCTGCCTGGGATCTCCAGATGACTCATTAACGTACTGGAATTATTTGGTGAAATATTTTGAAGCTTGTTGCTATTTTAGGATACACAATCAAAATTACGTTCAAGTGGGCTGTTCGTTACCATTTCTTGTAAACTTGCTCTGTGTTTTGTTAACCTGGATAACTGACCGTCGCCGGTCACGTACCAAGGTTGTGTTTATTTGTTCATTGTGTTTATGAATCCAAAACAAAGTGAAAAGTCAATGCACGCCAAATATATCCTGCTGTCCTGCCTGTCTTCAGTTTATCAATATCTTTCTTCACTAAGACTCCAAAGTACCTACTACAAACTAATGACTCAGAAGTAGCTACATTTACTTTGCTGAATATTATGTGGGGCCATGATGATTTTGTATAAGTTTCTTATGAATTTATTTGGAGAAACATTAACATTAAGTTTTGTTATCCTTGTTACAGGAACGGGCACATTTGGAAGAGTGTGCCTGTGTCGAGACAAAGCTGCAGACGAGTATCTTGCTATGAAGATTCTGTCCATGGCCGATGTCATTCGTTTAAAACAAGTTGACCATGTCATGAACGAAAAGAACATCCTGTCTGAAATCAATCATCCCTTCATAGTAAACTTGTAAGTATTAGGATTTGAATTGCTCTTCTGTGTAGGTACAGGCTGACCTAAATCCAAAAGTATTTTGCTTATCGCCTGCTACGAATAGTTTTTCACGTATGTACTGTTGCGCACTATTAAACATTTTGTAACCAAAGCAGCGATTTCGGATACAGACGAGTAAGAAAGTGATTCACCAAGTTTGACAACAATACGCAACGTGATATTGTGTAGGTAGTAAACATACCCGGAATAGTCAGGGGGGCCCGAATAGTAACTCATTTCGAGTGGAAATAGTAGTAATAACGTTGGCCCATTGCCTAAGTTTGTTAAATTGACGTGCGTCACATGCATCCAAGCGTGTTTAATTAAACATGTTGTCGTACTCTTCTAGCGGTAAACATAATGTTGTGATCCCCCAAAATAATGATAGAGATCCCCTTTGGACTATTTGGATACGGTGTCTCCGGCTCTCTGTCTCGTCGATTTGGATCAACACCAAAACAATCAATTTTACGTTATGATAGATGAGAGGCGTTAATTACTTTATTAGGTATGCGTATATAATATTTCAAATTAGTTGGACTAATTGACTTGAATAATTTTGTACTAGTGGCTTTTTTGATAATATTTCTGCAACTTAGTTATTTTACCTATTTATGTCCATCGTTCGAGCAAGGTATTAATATAAAAGACAAAGGTCGCACCGAGCACAAAAGAAGCCACATAGTATGTCATTGATGCCATGCACGTTTTTACAGAAGTATTTAGGAACTTTATATTTTACTAGATGTCCGCCCCGGTGTTGCCCGTGGTACATTATATAGTACTCATCAGGATCCCGTACATATACATCGGTGAAAGAATGACTGAAATCGGTTCAGTCATTCCTGAGAATATCGCTTTCAAACAAAACACCTCTTCAGCTACCTGCTACGCCACCTGTCGGAAATTGGTAGTACCAACTCAGATTTAGAAAAAAAAATTGTTTAGCAAAGGTTTTATATTCAAGAGGTATGTAATCTGTGATATTCAATGACGCAATCTTAGACATATGTTATCATGTGACATGTCAAAGCACGAAACGTACGAAAACTCTCAATAAGGAATATTTTTTCCCGATTTTGTTACATTCTTGATTCATGCTCCGCTTCTATTAATAGTAGCGTTATTTTCTATAGCCACAGATTTCTAAACAGATGAAACCTTCGTGAACGACACTGTGAGGCCAGTGATTCGTTATGTATGCGTGACAGCTCTCACCGACGTTGTCAAATTACTCACGTTGGTGTGCGTATAATGTTCCCAGTCTTAAGAAAAAAGTCCCACTATTGTTGTCTTAAGCTTTGGAAATTTTTACGTATAATAAACGCATAAAACATTATTTTAAAATAATTTATTATTACACCGATAATATATAATGCAAGGATTTCTTGTTAATAACTTGCTCCACAAAAAAGGAGACAGAAACGTAATTGAAAATTATAGACCTATTAGCCTCATGTCAAACATTTACAATTTTTTTTCAAAGCTGATCCTAAATAGAATATCAAGGACTATAGATGAAGAACAGCCCATTGAACAAGCTGGTTTTAGAGCAGGGTTTTCAACTATTTATCATATGCATGTATTAAAACAGTTAATTGAAAAATCTCAAGAGTATGGGAAAGACCTATACATTGCATTTGTCGATTACAATAAAGCTTTCGACTCAATCAAACACAATCTGCTCTGGGAGGCTCTAATTCAACAAGGAGTAAGAAAGAAATATGTTCGTATTATTGCAAATATATATGCTAACAGCACTGCACAGATCAAGTTAGAATCCACAGGTCATAGACGAGACGTTTTATAACGGCGAGGATTTGTTCTTATCTATTCGTTTCATAACTATAGTTTTCATCACCACTATTAGTATTTTTACTAACGGCGAGGATTTGTTCTTGGCATCGATTCACATTAAATAAAAAATAACGATTATAAAAATAGGGCTTAAAATTGAATTATACAATGTTCATCAATAATTTGGTCTACGAGTATCTTCAAAACAAAATTAGAATCTATATTTTACATTAACTTCAGGGAAAATAATTTCAATTTAGTATAGCAACACTGACCTATTTTCGTTGAGGTGTTGTGTTTCTATTCATCAATCGAAATAAAATCGTCTAAATTATATAAATACCAGTAAAATATTCTAACTTTCCAATGAAATTTCCTTTTTTTTATTTTTGGGAACAATGTTTGCAATGTTTGATGACACAAGACGGCATAATCTTAAACAAAACATAAAATCACACGGGACTCCCGTACGAGATGGAAGTCAGTTTCGTACTGAGCTAGGGATGCCCGTTACGATACGATATATCGGAATATCGATACAGCACTATACGATAAATCGATATTTGATGCGATATTTTGACCATACGATACGCTTCGATATATCGCATTCTTATAAAAATATCGCATTACCATATCGTATCAAACTATGTCGGTGATTAATTTGTAAAATTTTAAAGTACCTATTACATCATCACTAAACGATAATAGACAGTGCCATTGAATATATTGTTATTAGTAATAAGAGAATGATAACGTCGACAAAATTGTTCATGGAACAAGAACAGCCGGCTTTTATTTAGACTTGAAGGTAGATTTAAATCATCTTTGAACTTTGTAGTACCATCAAATATGATTAATAAATGTTTAGTTTATGTTCTCCTTTGTCATTCGTTCGTAGCTGGGCACACACTTTCCGAAAGCCGTAATAGGTTAAATCCACAGCGCTTATCAAAATTATTATTTTTGCGTTGTTTAAGTGCTGATCAATGGCAATTGTGATTTATTTGTTGAATAAAACTATTCTAAATACATAATTATAATTATTTGTTTCTTTTTAAAAAATAAAATAATATAGTAAAACTACTAAAAAGATAACCCTTTGCACGATATATATTATTACTTATTATATAGCATATTAAATGAAAGGCATGCGATACGGTTACGATACGATATATCGATCCAAAGGAAATCGATAATATCGCGTATCGATACAACCAAGTTCGATACAGTTACGATGCGATATATCGATACAATACACTTTTTTGGGCATCCCTAGTACTGACTGGAGTTTGTATTTGCTTTGGCGTTTGATATTTGCTTTCCGGACCTAAGGATCTGTGTTCCACACGTTCCATCTGCCTTTTGTTTTAGAAATCTGTGTCTATAGCCTATTGCCTTCCTCGATAAATGGACTTTCCAATAGAAAAAAGAATCTTTCAATCCGGACCAGTACTTCCCGAGATCCTAGCGTTCAAACAAACAAACAAACAAACTCTTCAGCTTTATAATATTAGTATACTCGTAGATTTTTATGAAATGCATATGATCGAATTTAAATGATCTCTGTTTTGACAAAGGTAAAAAATGTTTGAAAATTTTGAGACATTTCTGAAAATAGGAGAAAGAGCTTATAATTAAATCTTAAACTTTTAAAATATAGCTCAGGATTCCAGTATTTTACAAACGCGGAAAAACGTTCCAATATTTCTGAAAATACATATGGACAACGATGCGCGAAATATTGGAGTCAATAACTTGTCAACGTAGCGTCAGATGCACTTCTTTGGTCAGATGTGTCATTGGAACTCAATGCATGCGGCCGATGATGTCTGTCAATGCGATCAACAGTTGCACTCTAGTTTTATTACAGAAATTTCTAGCTTCAAATTCAAATAAATATTTATAAAGAAAATAGTATTTTTAACTTTTATCTGATTATTATTAGTATACCTATAAATAAACTAATTTAAGAATTTAGAAAGTGTAGATTCGGTGCTTGCGATATAGCTACTTAATGCGTATGTTTATCGAAAATGTAACACTAGAATCAATCTTGTAGAAAAATTTACATTTACTGAAACATAAAAAAACTTTCTCATGGATATTAATTTAATCACCTTTCAGAAAAAAGTTATAGAAAATAAGTAAAAATATTCATATTTATAGGAACTTTTCTAAGTGTAGAGTAGACACCCACCAAGAAACTTCACGAAAAAATTATTCTAAAATATTCTAAAATAGATAAAGAGTTGCCATACACAAGTAGTGTATGCAATAAATGCTAATACAGTATTTGATGCTATTATTGCATTTATGATAGTGATATCCAGATCCTGTTTTAGAAAGCTGTGTGTGTGTGTATCCACATCCACGGGCAAACCAACAAACATGTCATGCACCGTTGTTTACTGCACCAGTTATACTTCGTTTATAAATTTACTCGTTGTTATGCAACTAATGATGCCGCAAAAATTGTGCTTCATTTATTTCCTACAAGCGGTGAATTTACGAGTTGGCACATGTGAGTTGAGCTATTAACGCTACTCATGTCTGTCATTAGTGGACTTCACGCATTCTCTTGAACTTGGCCCCTATTTGTTGTTTTGTCTGAGTGGTAAATGCGAAATCTGAAAATTGTAATTTTTATTGATCTCTGATAATGTCAACAATGGTCTGTTTATCTGTGGCTTAATCGAACAAAACAAAAAAAGACTCTATTACATTTTTAAATTCACGTGAATCGCGATGAACTTCAGTTTGACTTTTTTTAAACATTTCTTTACATTTTTTCACTAATATCTACTGGCCTGTTCTAAAACCGCTTGTCTACGGTGACTTGACATGAGTTTGCATCTTTTCCGATGAAATATATCAGATGTTGTCTTCGGAGACGACTGTCGTCAAAGTCGTTCACTTATCGTCGTACTCCAGACATTTTACCCGAGCGTTCGACGAGCCAAAAAAAATTAAATTTCATGCTGATATTCAAATTGGTACAATTGAATGTTGTGGATCCAAACAAAATAAAATACAAAACGGTGCTTAAGTAATTTCAAAATATGGAGGGAATCGTCAGGAAAAGACGGCGTAATTCTACGCGGAGTTTACCTTCTAAGTTAGTGTGCTTTAACTTTAGCCTCTGGCGAGTCAAACACTACACAAAACGGTCAATTGCAGTCTTATTTGTTGAAAATAACACATAGTAGAGGGTTCAATGCCTATTTTTTATCAAATGAAGAATTATTAAGAGCTCATTGTGTCATGTATAGCAGGAGCTTCCATCTCCTCCTTCCACTTTAGTGTGTCTTGAGTCAAAACAGACCAGTCTTTACGATGTGTGTCGAGGTCATCTCGCCATCGCTTTTTTGAAAAGGGATTTAATTAATTCCTGTTGTTTATCAGACGGTGGTGGACGCACGATGATAGCTGCATCTACATGCTGTTCGACTATGTCTGCGGAGGGGAACTGTTTTCGTACCTCAGGAACGCGGGAAGATTCAGTAATGGCATCGGTATGTACTGATTTATGTATTCTTTTATTTATTCGTTCACCTGTAACGAGCTGATTTTAGTTAAAATGTTGTCTAGGCTAATTTACCGCGAAGTATTTTGTACAAAAGCAGAACAAAACTTCTCCTTTTTAGGTATTATATTAAAAGCTAGCTAGCTAGCATACTTCTATCGAAACTATTTTGAAATTCAAATTATGTAATACTAGCAGCGCCCCGCGGTGTTATCCGTTCTCATTCCCGTTATTTTGAGTTGAGTTCGACGTGGTTGAGCAACAAACATCCATACATTTAAACTATTAGTAGGATTTGATTTTTTTATTTCATGTTTTCATACATCTTTTGTTAACAAAACTGCACAACACCACACTACACATTTAACTACTTGCACTAAAATTTCTGAATTATCCATAGACCTAGGAAGATCTAATAAGAAATAATAAAAATGCTCAAGCCAACTATCTGTTGGAAGCGTGCCCAGCCTGCAGGCGTCATTACCACGCTTAATGACAGTACACATATATACGTTGAGCTAATTATTAAACGACAGCATTTTGGTCATATGTTGTGTAGTAAGGAAAGGCTTTTCAAAAAGAGAATAGACCCAAACGGCTCAAATATGTAACTAACGTATAAACGTAAATAAATATGTTGTTTCCATATTTTCACCTTTTGAGACAGTTAATAGAATGCGCCGTTACACCTCTCCTACTAACGGGAGAGGTGATGTCGCCAAATATATAATAAATATATTATCAACATACTGTCTCATACTGGGGGTCGATCCAACTTCCATGACACCAGGGGTCATGTTGTCTGGTCATTTGCCATCGTCGCGCGCAAGTGTTTCTAGTATGGCTGAGACATGGAAAAAGCCGAAAAATACGTGTAAACAATTTTTTATTATCTGAAATTGATGACTGACTATTATTATTATCCCAAAGTGTAAATGTAATCTTTCTGCATTTGCATTAAAATTGGTAGAAAAGTAGCGTTTTGAATAAATGTAGCTTTGAATAAGAATATTAAATTTAACTTTTTAAAGCTTTTATTATAGCGATATAGTTCCGAATAACACAGATAACTAATAAAACACATTAGTCTTGTGGAGTAACGCTAATTTCATCGGTAACCCAATTCCAAACAAAGATAACCTTAGTCAGCAGACGTCTCATGATTCAAGTGTATAAGATTTGAATTAGGATAATTTGAGTATTTAGCGAATTAATGGATGTAAATAAATAATTTGGAAGGGAATAAATAAACAGCGGTTGGAGGCACGCCAAGCGTCGCAACTACCTCCGTGTGCACGATTCCAGCGCCCAGACTGTCTACTTCTCGCTGGTTTTTTGTCAGACTAACGAAACTCACAGATATGATAATATTTCACACAATTAATTAAGAAAAATTGCCGCTGTGTTTTACCTATATCCGATGAGGAAGACGACGATGTATTGGAGTTGAAGGCGATTCATTTTATATTATGAATTAATACAAAAAGATTGTTTGTCTTTTCTAGTCATTTATTGTTGATGAAGATTAAGGAAAACGCAAAAATATCAAACAATGATGTTAATAGTTGTTTTCACAACAAAATCAACGTATTGTTTTTTTTTTCGTTTAAAATTGAACAGAAAATGTTTAGAGAAAATGAAAACAGTAGCTCATCCAATATTACTTTAAATGTAGAGCTTATTTGTACTGACAAAGGTAATAAATGGGTAGTTATCTGACAATTTATGTCTTACGATAGTATTATAATTAATTCAAATCGTGTATGACACTTTTCACAAACACCCATAATGCATTTGTGTGCATCAATAATTTTATATCATATTAATATGTCTGTTATGACAAAAGTAATGCTACCAATCCTGAGCCAAATCCGGCGAAATCTTTTCAAGACTCTCTAATTAATTTATTTGTTACAGTTGGACTAAAATATCACGTTTAATTAGTCTCGTGTAATAAAGGTCATGCGCTAGAATAACTCGCAATCCAAAAATAGAGTATAAACTACGCTAGGTACAGCGAAAAAGTAGCACGTAAATACGTAGGTAGTGATAAATGATGTACAGATAGAATCGCCTGATATTTAGGTGTTCCTGTCGTTGATGCTACATTATTCTGACGTGCCATCCTGCTCTCATCAAAATAAAAATATCTCAAGGTAGCATTTCGACTATGAAAATTTTGAAAATGATATACGCAAAAAATGTGAAATGGAAAGTGAATAGACGTGCACAAACTTAAAAGTGCCAACGATCGTCAGTATTTTTGAAACCACAGGACAGAAATAGGGCGCGGGTTCAATGACGCGGGGTTGTCCGACATCGGGACTTGAGGTAGATTTGTCAATTTGTTACGAGTGGAGGTGTCGGGTTGGGACGATGACGTCGGATTATATTGCGGTTGGCTATAAAAATGTGTCTGCGCAATCGACGGCGCGGGCGCAGACGTGGAGACGCCCCGTCGGCACCGCGCGTGCTACCTGTCTACCCACGCTGCATTGTTTGCATCTCATGGAACACATTTTGGCATACCTAATGATGTTATAAAACCACACTATAAGCTTAGCTTTTCATTTTATGATTGGAAAATTTACACTTTCTTTTGCAGAAACGTCATCTCAGTAGAAATCGCGCTCAGCGGTGATCAATCAAATGAATTATTATGAGCATCCACTTATGGAAATGAAGTTAAAAAACGAAAACTTTCATTCCATATTTTGTTAAAAACGTCGTACATTTTACGAATAAGAGATAAGTTTTATTACTCTTGCAACAGTTACGAACAACTGTCACGAATCACGTGAATGAAACTATCGAGCGAGTGGCAGGAACGTGGATGATTTTACCCAATTAATTTTTATTTGATACAGAACAAAAAGCATGTTATGACCAGATGCCGTGTATAAGCTTAGTTCTAATATTAGGGAAACTTATAAAACTTTTTAGCTGATCCGCGTCAATGCGTTCCGGTTAAAAAATATATGGGTTTAGAAAAATTTAGAACAATGGAATCATTTTGGCGTTTCAACAAATACTTAGCGTTCATTGGCTTCTTTGTTTAGACATCATGCTCATGGATATTATTTGTGTATGTATCTGCCTGTGACTTCCGCGTGGAATTTAGAAAATGGCTATTTCCTAAGGAACTACTAAATTTTTCGGGATGAAAACTGTGTTATTCCAGCTTATAACCAGTTGAGTTCCGAATTTCAGCTTCATCTCTTCAGTTCTTACGACATCCAAACTCTGACATTTATAATACATATTAGTAAGATGCTGCAGTCTGGATTAGAAAAACACTTAGCACAAGTATACGTCGATGACGACAGCTAAGCTGATGCCCTTGTTTGAAGTGTGCGGTCCGTCTCATCTTCGTAGGTTTGTCACAGCGTGATGTCACCATGCTGCCAACAAGCAGTTCCGCGCGGCGCCGCGATCGCCCACGGGTTCTCCAGAGCCGTCGACCTTAAAATGGCTTTGAAATCCAAATATAGGTAGTTCTAACAAGCTTCACGATGAGACAAGAGAAACTCGCAACTCATTTCGTATAATCGCTCCTTTGTGCCGTACACAGTATTCAATGAGAATGAGTTCGAAACAACATATTAACCGAAATAATTTGGTTTGTTTGATAACTATTCTGAAGCGATCCGCTACCAACTCCCGTTGCCAAGGCATTCTAATTCCATAATTCTCGAGCACGCGTTGAGTTTCTAAACTGTTATTTGTTTTGAATAGCTGCTGATGAGTAGTGGATAGCAAGTCTGAGGAGTCAGGGTCCGAGGTTAGTTTAGAATCGGACGACACGATTGCGCACGGGCTGGCCTAATAATACTACGGCAAGTGACGGGCCAGCCTATCCCGCGCCGGCATTGACTTTACGAATACAAAAATAAACGTGATTTCTCTAATCCTGTACCAAGTGCTATAAGTATTTTTTTTTGGATTATGACGTGATCTGCTACTAAGTATTCATATAATTCAGTATAAACAAATGTTTACCGATTTGATACAGCAATTATGAAAATAATTTATTATTAATGAAAAAAAAAAATGGGTTAACGTGATTGATCGTATTTTGTTTTATTTTGTGGAATATGGAACAAAACAGCAGTAAAGATGTGCATAACTGCAATCTTTGCAGTAACTACTAAGAGTACTAAGAATGCGAGTTAATCTCTGAAGATACCTAATACTGATCAACACTTTAACAACAAAAGCTCTGCAATAAATCATAAAGTGAGCTTCTCTCAAGGTTTCACCTTGTCTAGCGCGTAAATCTTATCTGCGTTCAATGTCAAGAATACGCTTACTAGAGTTACAGCAACAACGAAAAAATGTATGGGTAAATTGAGTTACTTCAACAAAGTCTTTCAGTCGATGCACTATGAGGTTCAAATCCTTTTGGGCTTAGCTACTGAAAGGCTCATGGCTTCACGTATGATTTCAAGTACTCTGTGCAAATATTTAAAATACGAGAAAGCTATTCAATAGATATACAGTATAAAGAAAAGAACTTTGGTAAAACATAAAACTAGACAATTTGCATAAACATACCATAAAACTACTACTAGTTACAAGTTAAACCATACTTTTATTTGTTTCAGTACTTGTTATTTAATAATATCTTCAAACCTGCAGTACATTATGTGACTGGCCTCGTAAACCATACTTTTATTTGTTTCAGTACTTGTTATTTAATAATATCTTCAAACCTACAGTACATTGTGTGACTAGCCTCGTGGCTTAGTTGGTAGTAAGTCTGCCTGCAAAGCCTGGGGTCGTGGGTTCCATTCCCACCCAGTACAAATATTTGTGTGATGAATACAAGTATTTGTACTGTGTCTGGGTGTTTCTATGTACATATAAGTATGTATTTAAAACTATATAAGTATTATATCAGCTATCTAGCTTTCATAGTATAAGCTTTGCTTAGTTTTGGGGTCAGATGGTGTTGTGTGTGAAACGAGTGGCGTCTTTTGGTGTCAGTGACCAGAAACCACATAGGACCGTTGAGCCAAGTTAGTTAGTTTAACTTTGTAATGGTAGGGCTCTTTGCAGAGTCTGCCTGAGGAAGTTCCACACCTTTGCCAGTTATTCCGCCGCCAAGCAGTAGAGTGCAAACATTACTGTATTTCGGTTTGAAGGGCATCGTTTCCAAAGAAATTACTGGGCAAAGAAATAAAACACCTTATATCTCCGGAGGACGAGCGCAGTGCGTTGCTAGGTAATGATTTGGACTCTTCATGCTCATACATCATGCATCTAATAGCTGCGTATCACTGTGCTGTTTTGGGAAGCCACGTTCCTTACCATCAGACACATGTCCGGTTCGTCTTATCACTCTATACAAAAAACTACATTATATCAGGTTCTGCAGTTTCTAGAAAGAAACAATAGACTATAAGTTGACGTAAAAAAAACGAGGAGACAAGTTACTTGTAGTATTTATGTTCAAAGTTTTATTTTACAGGGCAATTGGCCGTAAAATTCGTCAGCGTATATGAAAACTAGATCCATAATTATTTTTCATAGTTGTGGATGTAATAAAGCAAGTTTATGATCAATTCGAAACTTAATAAACATACTGTTTTCAACTTTCGCTGTTCTTATCAATTGAGATACATTAGTTCTCGTTGCATTTTTGTATATTTTGAATAGTTTTTGGATGGAGGAGAAACTTCAAATTAGCATAATTATAAATGAATTGCTTATTTGGTTTATTATACAAGATTCTCTTTGTCTATGCAGTTTTAGATCTATTTATATCAAATAAACTAAGTATTATGTTATTTTATGGAAATCTTTTAAAAGTGGCTGTTGTTATTATGCTAATAATCGTGTTTTTGGACTTAGTATTTATTAATATCTACTTATATCCTGGTAGATACGTGATGTATAATACATTAGAAAAGTTATTTAAGGTAACAGGTATACTATTTATAGTAATTTTGAGTAATATATCGATGAAGTGTTAATATTTCAATGGATTAAAATATATTTAGTCATGAGATTTAGCACTAAACATTTTGTAACAAATCTTTGTTCCATAGTTATTCAACTATGTGAGAAAATATGCCTAAATATGTTGAATAATTCGGGATTTAAGCCTGAATTGACAATATTATTTTATTTAGAAAATGGTACCTACTATTATTTTCAATTAAATCCTTTGATTAAGTATTTAAATAAGCCGACCTTTAAAATTACACTCTTGAAAAACGAAGTGTTTGAAGGTATAAAGAGGCAGGTATGTAGGTACTCAATGGAATAGAAATTAAAAGAAAAAAGCTATCAAGATAAAATAATAATGCGTTGTGAAACATTAAGGTTTTTTTGCTATTATAATGCAGTTATGTTAATTTCACCAATTTGCACAACACCAAAACCATATATTTTTTTATTATTTTGTTCCTAAAAAAAGTGGTCTCAGAACCCGATAAGTGATTTGTTTTATTGATGAATAATAGAAAGTTGATTTAAGATTTATTGTATGCATTTGGTTCGGTGTTTAATAGCTTGTACAATTTATAGATACATTAAATTGGTCTAGACATTAGACCTACACACTTTCGGAAAAAAGTCCAACAAATTCTCTTAATTAATTCAATTTCAGAATATTAGAAAGGCAATGAAATAAATAAACTTTCCGATAACAAATGTCTTCATAAATAAATCAGTAAATACGTATCAGCAGTATTTCGCATAAAATCTACTAGTCCCAAACCACGACTACACAAAGTTACCACTGGGTTACCTGATATAATACTGATGCAATTTTAAATACAACATTATGATACACAGAAACAACCAGACACAATAATCACAACAATAATTGTCCTAGGTGGGAGTAGAACTACCAACCTACAGTTCTATGGGCTGTTCTCTTCCAATTCAACCACGGGACCCAATCCAAAATAATGCCGGTATTTAAATATGTAGGAAGTACCACACCTTTGCCAGTTATTCTACCGCCAAGCAGTAATGCGCAAACATTACTGTGTTCCAGTTTGAAGGGCAATGTTTCCAGAGAAATTACAGGGCTTAGAGATAAAACATTTTAGATATCTGGGTGACGAGCGCAGTGCAGTACTTGGTAATGATTGGGACTCTTCATGTTCCAATAGCTGTGTGTCACTGTGCTGTTATGTGGCAGGCATGTTGGTTACCATCAGGCACACGTCCTGCTCGTCTCGTCACTTTTTATTTAAAAAATAATAATAATGAAGAACTCAATTTTATTTTTCCAGGAAATTTCTACGCAGCAGAAATAGTGTCTGCACTGGAGTATCTTCATGCAAGAAATATAGTGTACCGGGATTTGAAACCTGAAAACCTCCTCCTTGCCAGAGACGGCCATCTCAAGATCACAGACTTCGGGTTTGCGAAGAAACTGACCGACAGAACGTGGACACTCTGTGGGACGCCGGAATACCTAGCTCCTGAAATAATCCAGAGCAAGGGGCACAATAAAGCCGTGGACTGGTGGGCCTTAGGTAGGAACTGAATCTTAATATTCTTTGTCATCATCATCATCAACAGCCCACTAAATGTTCCCACTGCTGGGACTCGGGGCCTTCTCTCGCACGGAGAGAGTTAAGGCCATAATCCACCACGCTGGCCCAGTGCGGTTTGGTGGCACATGACTTCGAAAGATTCTAGGTACACGTCGGTTTCCTCACGATGTTTTCCTTCACCGTTTTAAGTTAGCGGCATTACGCACATGACTTCGAAAAGACATTGGTGCGTGTGGGGTTTGAACCCGGGGTCTCCGGATCGGCAGGCGCCGTTCTCCCGACTAGACCAGCCGTAACTTAGACCAGCCGTATATTCCTAGCCGTAATAGCCTAGCCGTAATATTCTTTGTAACAAGAACAAAAAATTTTTTTTTATTAACCGACTACCTCGGATTTGTTATCTGTACAACATTCTACTAGTCAAGCCCTTTCATTTGACACCCATTTTAAGGGAGTTGTGAAAAAAGAAATGTATTTCGCCATTTTTGTGGTAGCGACCATCTTGGATTTGAAATTTGTTATAGAACAAAGTATTCTACTAGTCAAGCCCTTTCGTTTGATACCCATATTGAGGTAGTAGTGAAAAAGAATATAATTCGCCAATTTGTCGTGGCAGCCATCTTGTATTTAATTTTTTTTATAGTGTATAGTATTCTACTAGTCAAGCCCTTTCATTTGATACCCATATTAAGGTAGGTTGTGAAGAAATATTTTGTCCGCCATTTTGTGGACGCGGTCATCTTGAATCGACATTAACCAAACATAGCTAAGAACATCCGCACAAATATTAACCTTCAAATAAAAAAAAACGGCATCGAAATCGGTCCATCTTTTTGAGCTCTACGGTGCCACAGACAGACACACACAGACAGACAGACAGACAGACAGACATCGACGTCAAACTTATAACACCCCTTTTTTTGGTCGGGGGTTAAAAATTACAAATTTCGTTTTTTAATGTAGCAGTAGCAAGACCATGGTTTCAGGCGTTCTTTGTTTCGCGTGCAAACATTTATTGATCAAAACACATTTGGCTAATTCTCTGGATTTTATCAACAGCTAAAAAGTTTGTAAGTAGTAGAAATAGGTCAGCCAATTTCACATCCTGCTTGAAAACCAACATTTTAATGTATTAAAATCCAGTGTCATGATGTCTGATCCCGATGAACTTTTCACCAAGACAACCGATATTCACGAAAGTTGGCATATAATTATGTACAATTCGGTCCAAATTGAGAGATAGGATATAGGATAGGATAGGTTTTATTTCCGTCAATTATATTCATAATATGACAATATCAGAGCGAAATCGGAACGCACCGCTAGTATGTAATAAAATAATTGCGTGTAGGTAAAGTATGTCAGGATCATAGTTCACTCGGTATCTGACAAGCATCTCCTTGATTTTCGAGGTTATACTCGTAATAATCATTTTAAAGATATATATCTTCATCGGTTCATTCGTAAGTTTCGTTATCTATCTCAGAGTTTTGCATGCATTAGAAATTTAAAACCTTAGTAAACTATGGAGCTGTTATTGAGTTTACTCGTCTCATCAATCAGTTAAAACAATTATTGAGCCAAATCGATACCAGCTTTTTGATATTATCTAATGCCATATTTCATCGAGCACATTAATTCGTACAGCCATTAGTGCGGGAGATAATTCCATCTTAATAATTTATTTTTATAAACAACCCGACTTCACTTACTGCACTTGATTATACTCTATATTTAATACCCAAATTTATCAATGTATGTTAAAGCTTCTAAAGCTTGAAAATATGGCTTTGCAGTATGGTAGTGGATCGATGAACATTGTACACGCTACCGTGACTTGAAAATATTCGTTATTCTGTATGTATATGAATTAGCCGTACGGACATGTTGTAAAGTATTTTTTTTGTATTATAATGACCTAATTAAGGTCAAATATCAAAGTAACACCTACAGACTTTGAAGTTAACAAAACGTTGTCAGGATTTTTTCCATGACAAATTGTTTTTCAAAATGCATTACCGATTGTCAGATCGTTGACGTATTTTGTTTTTTTGCGAATTGATATCGTCACTCCTTTTGCTTCCCACAAAGTTTAGTCCGTTACTATGTTTACACTTCAGTTATTTTGTGAAAATGATTTACATCCCCCCTGACATCGTTGCATGCATTTCGTGCCAATTTTTGAATTTATGTCGTTACCTAAATTAGTTGCACTTTGTTTGTGTTTTGAACTCGTGCTTGGCATTAAATCTACTCAACATGTTTTGTCGAGTTCACAAACAATAAAATGTATAAATACAAAGGCGATAAACGAAATAGAAATCGAATTTTATATATCGATTTGAAAAAAAATACATTCACTGTGCCTTTCCCCTATCTGCTATATTGCCTGTTCCGGTAGTTGACTTTGGCAAAGCGTGTTTAATAGGTACGTGTTCGCAAATTCAACGCGTATGGAGTATCTACATATTATATCAGAGTTAAAATTAGGTTAAGGACAACAAAAGCGTTCGTTACAATATGGTTGTTTATTTGGCACCTTCGTTGGTACTAAGCAATGCAAGCAAACATTGTTATTTAATTATTGTTTAGTGAAAGATATAAGCATATTTGGCGAGTCCGTTAAACATAAATACATTTTCTCGATATTAAATATCAATGAATAGCAGATCGAGATAATATACCTACAGTGCTCGACAGTTAGTACTGGCAAATGACGCTTTACGAGCATAAGTGGCTATTCTAATATTGTGTATTTCTACTAGGTATAGTATTTTTAATCACGTCATATGTATTAAATTCATGTACGTACCTAGTTATTTCCGGGCAGATAAACATTTACTTAGATAATAGGAATATGTGTAATATAATGTTTTGAATATATTTCAACGTCTTGTATAGTTTTTTCGCTAGTATTTGGAAATTAGAGACTAAACCCTCTACACACGAGCCCTAAAATCAGAGGAAATTAAGTAAAACTAGTGGAAGAACCCTTCCTACATCGAACCATAAATCATCAATCATATGGTGCGATGTAGGCTCCTCCCCACTACTTTTACATAATTTCCTCTGATTTTAGGACTCGTGTGTGGAGCGTTTAAGGCTTAAAGTGGCTTTTTCTATGCGGTAGCGGAATGTGTTTTATTGATAATTTTGGGCTATTCGATATAAGTAGTTTATTTTTGTAGTAAATGCGTCATTTTATAATCTCTGCCATATTTTTGACGTATCACCGCAATTTACGAGTATGATATTTACCTATTTCAATTTCCGAGAAAGCTTTTGCGGCCATTGTGTCGAAAATAAAGTGCTGTCCTATATAAGAGTGATGGAATACACCTCCAGGCAAACTATATGAATATAATATTGTACGCTTATTGGAAATATAACTAGGACGAAGTAAACATAGAGTTATGTTTTTTTCCAGGAGTTCTTATTTATGAGATGCTAGTTGGCTACCCGCCATTCTATGATGACAACCCGTTTGGCATTTATGAAAAAATCCTCAACGGCAGAGTGGAATGGCCTCGGCATCTGGACCCGGTCGCGAAAGACATCATCAAGAAGTTACTCGTGCAAGACAGGACCAAACGACTCGGAAACATGAAGGTGAGGATCCCACACTGTAATCAGCTCCCACGCTTCCCTGCAAATAATTTATTTAGTAATCTACTTGATAAAGCGGTTATAGTTGCCAATAGTTATCTGTTACAAGGAGACCGAAGCTCGAGCAATTACCTCAGAAGGCTTCTTATTGGACGGAATATGAGAAGTTTCGGTTATTATATTTGGGCATCGTATGTATAAAGTAAAGTAGATTAACTCTATTCATCGTTCTCTCTCAAGTATTTATAAGGCTGCTTGTCTTAGAACTGAAAGAGTTGTTATAATTAATGAATTTAAATAATTAAGCGTTTACTAATTACAAAAGGAAGTTAATTAGTCGGCCTGATTCTAAATTAGCAGAAGGAATGTTATAGCATACTTTACAACAGCCGAAGAAATATTAAAGTAACGTTAAATGTTCAATGTACAACAGGCGAGATAATTTAGATTTCATTGCCAATAAATTGCACCTAATGTTGGATTCACGTGTTTTGTCCACATGATTTTTTTGCTCCCCATCGCGTTTAGTAGCTAATGTTGTGGATGTCGTCATAAAGAAGTGGGTGTCGTAGGAAAATACGATTAATTCTGGCGTATTACCGCGTTCATGCAATATAGTGTGATTTCCGACTTGTGTTATTAATCACCTGAAGTTTTTCATTGTCTAGCTCGAAATGTATTAAGCTTGGTATCTTTCGAGGACACTTTGCATTATTACCGTATTCATTAACTATAACAAAGCATATTTTGCATATGCAAAAGGTGTCTTTGTTTAGTAACAAAAAATAATTAGCAATAATTAAATAGCTTTAAAGTTCGCCTTCCTGGTGTTAAATCAGAACCAAGTGAAACCAGTGAAAGGTTATTTTAACCAACTTTTATAAAGATTACTCTCATTTCAATCTCATTTAGTGTATACATAGGGAAAACTTTTATGGTTCTACTGTAATTAAAACTGATGACGTTCGGCGATCTCATATTTTAGTTGGAGAAAGTTTTAAGCTAGTTTTAAATATTTCACTACGCATGTTATGTCAATAGTAGGTACAATTTTGAAACAGCTCAATTTGAATATTTAGATTTCGTATTGTTTGGCCTGAAACGAGTAAACATAGCGACGTATCTAACAGTCTGGATTTTTATACAACTTTCATTTGGCGGACCTCCAGCTGTCTCTTATCGTTTGATCAATTAATTTGCATCCAAGTTTTTTGTTTGGAGAGCTCTTCAGTTTATTTTCGTAAATAATCTAGTTCGTTGAGGATTACAAACACAATCTGGGAAGTAGTTTCTATGCTACGAATTGTTTCACTTTAGTAGACGTACCATTTTGCAATAAAGCTTTTGTTCTAATAATAATCTTTTTCCTTCTAAGAAACACTATCGATTGCATTACAGTTAACGGTCCTATCGGTTTTATTACTTTGATAAAATTATTAGAACGTGTGCCCGTTGCGTAATCTATCCGACCAATGCAATACTTTGAAAACCCAGTAAACCGTAATTCATCGATGCAGTAACAACACGTATTTACCGGTGAACTACTTATTTGATTGATTTGTAATTTGCAATCGGTTTCGAGCGTATTACCATTATTAAAATTGCAGGTTGCTCTATTAACATATCGACTTATTTATCGTGCCTCTGAGAAATCTACACAACCCGATAAAGACTAGAAATTTCCGAGGGAAATGTATTTTTAAACTGCAGTTAGCGGTTTGTTTTCTCCAAGCTTTTTGCCGCGATGCGATGTCACCGGAGATGTTTAGAAAGCCATCCGTCAGGTGTCCGCCGGCGACATCAAACGGGGTCTGACTTATGTTGCGACGCAAATACGTTTCCATCTTCATCGGTACATCACATATCTTGTGAGATCTACACTCCGCTGGTCAAATGAGGTGACTTGCAACATGGACGCGATGCGATGTCCCGAATTGATGTTGCAATTTATCAAAACCATTTTCCGTCGTTACAGTTATTATCTATTATTATAGCTAAACGTTTGTGTTTATCGTATTATTTACTATATGTATACCGTACTATATTTATTTAGTTCAGTAATATTGTTAGTTAACAAGTGTACAAAGCAAGAAACTATAACTATAGGATAGCACCACAACGACTAGGCACATGGGTGGTGACGTCATGCAAAATGTTTGCTGAGAAACTAATATTATAAATGTGAAAGTTTGGATGTTTAGATGTGTGTTGCTCAATCACGTCGGGATGCCTGAACGGATCGGGTAAAAAATGTAGAACACAAACTGACATAGGTAGCCTGGAATAACACATGGGCTACTTTTCATCGCCAGAAATAATAATATTCTAATCTAGGTCAATTTTATCATATATAATATAAATAAATTACGCGTCACGTTGTTTGTCCGCGATGGACGCCTAAACTACTTAACCGATTTTAATCAAATTTGCACACCGTTTGGAGGTTGATCTAACTTGAAAGATAGTTTAGTTTTTATTTCGATTATTATTAGTCTTTATATGACAATATCCGAGCGAAGCCGGAACTGGACGCTAGTAAAATATAAGGCTTGATAATGTAAGTCAGAATTTGTTTCTTTTGAGATCTTCAACAACGCTGCATTGATTTGCATAAATCTGTACGGTATCGTTTTGCAACACTTTTATTGATAGTTTCCATTAACAGGTATAAATAAAATGTTATTTCTGTAAGAGAGAGGTCATTCTAGTCTAGCTTTATTTAAATTTGCCTGTCACTTTCTAGTTTAAAGTTTGCTGTTCATAATAATTCGATTTCGTGAACCGTATCAAATAGAGCGTGGGTAGACAAATTGCATGTTTCTAGCAACACAAATAAATACGATTTCAACTAATTTAATCTTTTTCTGGTCACCGCAGAGTGTTGAAAGGAAGCTTTTGTAGCTTTTTTTACAATACCGACTCGAATTTTGTACTTGAATTTATTAACAACTTAGATCTTTATTTTACTATAATATCGCATCTCCGTTGCCCCCACATAGTTGTGGTTTCTGTAATTTTATCAACAATCACAAATATCTATTCAGATGTAACTACCTACATTAAATAAATAAATAAATAAATAAATAAATAATAAATAAATATTGGTGGACAATTCACACACAACACCATCTGACCCCAAACTAAGCAAAGCTTGTGTGATGGCTGCCAGATAGCTGATATAATAATTATATAGTTTTAAATACATACTTATTATACATAGAAACACCCAGACACAGTGCAAACATTTGAATTCATCACACAAATATTTGCACTGGGTGGGGATCGAGCCCACGACCCTCGGCTTCGCAGGCAGAGAGAGCTACTACCAACTAAGCCACTAGGGCAGTCATTGTATGAAAGAGTAACAAAAATCCACCTATCCTCACACATTTTCGCAAGTATAATATTCGTAGGAATAGATTATAGGCTATTAGGCTGGAACTTCATTATTATGCCCTGCCTATACAACGTTACATATGATTTCTTAGACGCGTCATTAGTGGACCGTTGGCATCGCTGCGAAACAATAAATTTACCGCGAAACCTAGGTATCTAATTATATACATACGTCTCTAACGTTAAATCTTGAAATTTACGATGTTTTACTCTTGAAGACACGGTCGCGGACGCCAATAATAACAGAGTTGCCCTATTTTTAGTAGCAGTAAACATTGGGCTATCAATATATTACTCCCATGACTGATCGATTATGGAAAACGATAGATTTCACCACTTGCATGTCAATATTGTACGATGTTTGTTGTGATGTTAACTTGCGGTTCGTTTCTGTTACAGTGCGGATCAGAAGACGTAAAACGACACAGATGGTTCAAACATTTAGATTGGGCTGATGTCTTTTTGAAGAAGCTTCAGGTAAATTATAAACTTTATATTCAGTTTTAGCCTACTTCCACACTGATGCTGTGCCAAGGGTTTTATTTTGAAATTGCCTAATTGAATTTGGCAGACATGTCGACTAAGAGCTTTACGTAATGAACAATTTTATTGATCATGTAATTTGGAGTACATTTTCTTAAAAACCGTTTTAATTGAATCAAAGGTCAAACACTTGCATCCTCTTTTGTTATTATATTGTGTATTGTTCCGGGTATGGGTGTTTTAATGTATCACGAATTAATGAATTTGTAGAATTATTTCAGCTACCTCGCTCTCACAGTACCTTTGCTAGTTTGGGTTAGACAAATTATCTAACCCAAATGTGAGAAATGTCTATAAATATTAATTTATTTATGTATGTTGGGTGTTGGATGAGACTTACCTACACATAACAGTCTACTTTCTTAGTAGAGTTTTGTCAAAATACACAATTTACATAACAAAAGTCGAAAATTACAATAATCACAATCAATTTCATCTAGCTGAAAGAGAAATTCCAATTCCAATAGCTGCGTATCACTGTACTGTTATGGGCCGGCATGTTGCTTACCATCAGGCACATGACCTGCTCGTCTTATTACTCAATACTATTTATAAAAATCTAAAGGACCACGTGTATGAGATAAACCTATCGTTTAGAAATCAAGATACTCATATTCAATTCAGACATGATACTCATATTCATTCAGACAGGTCAACTCTGGGGCAATAATACTCAGTTCCTATTATAATCCTTATTAAAAACTTCGATAACTAATCGATCACTTCTTTTTTTCAGCCGCCAATCGTTCCCTCAGTGTCCTACGAAGGTGATACATCCAATTTCGATGAGTACCCCGAAACAGACTTCAAAGCGGTTCGATCTCTGGATCCCGATGAACTCAAGTTATTCGCCAACTTCTGATCATCTCTCCTAGTTCTATTGGATATAATTTTAAAGCTAGAAAATATTGTTTTGTGGTGGACGTTTGTGGAGCATCGTGTTGTGACACTTTTGTTTTATGTCAAATGTTATTCGGAGATATCATTGAAGTTAGGAATGTAAAGGTTTCTGTATTGAAGTCCTATTTTGGCAGAAACTCTTTATAATGTACCTAATTGTTTTTTAGCTGTTATTAACAGCGATTGAAGTGGTCTGCGTTATCAAAGTTTTTATCTTTATAGGACCGTCCTTAAGGTAAACTCAAATGATTACCTATAATGATCATCACTTTGGTCCATGTTGCCATAGTTGAAAAGCCATCCATTAATTTTACTAGTGAATGTAACATTCACTTCATTACAATAAATTATTTTCTGCCACTTTAATAATTAAGTTTAACAACCATGTCTTTTATGCGAGCAAGATGGCTAAAGGCATTATTACGTCACTGATTGTTTTGTGCAAACTATGGCTACGCCACGATAATCATTTTGATACTTAATTTATCCTCAAAGTTCTTATCAAGTCTTAGAACAGTCCTAATTTTTTTTGATAAGTATTTACCAGTGCAGTCGTCATTTTAAGGCTTTTACAATATTATGTGTAAATAATTTAGAATTAAATCACGCATTATAATTCCAATGCTTTTAGTGCAAATATTACATAAGTGTTTAGTTTAGAACGTCCTAAAACCAAGTTTAGTCGATATTCGATGTCTATTCACGCCTTAGTTATGATATAAACTCTATTAAAAAGAGATATTGTTTCGTTTCGTTGCTTAAACAAAATTACTAAGCAGACTGATTTTTTGGAAAATAATATTTTAGATACGTTAAAGATCCACTCCACTCGCAGTAGACATGCTCACTGACAGGAGAAATGGTCTTTAATAGATAAGCAGAATGCTGACATCATAGATCGAAGAACTAAAATATTGACTTACTGACTAAATTTGGAACTAGCTAGAAAAGGACGTAAAATATTTGTGATTTTAAAATGATACTTATAATTTGTATCCTATTAGATTTCGTTTGTAGCTAATTAATAATTTATTTGAAATACTATTATATAAAATAAAATGTAATGATACTAAAGAGTTGTTTGTAGCCATTTATAACAGAATATATTGTATATTATATATTGTATTGTAGTAGAATCTAGATATATATTGTATAAGTATTTATTATATTATCTGTAATACCTTCAAGTAGATGATAATAATTTCTTCATATTTTTACCCGCGACGGAACGAAGACGGTAAATGCGTTTGAGAGGATGTTTGTGCAAACACCTATTGTCATTTTTCTCCAAAACTACTTGTCTGATTTTGATACAGTTTTCAGTGATAGGTTTAGGTTAAATAAGTCACTATTACATGAGGACATTAGGTATTGATTTAGAATAATTGTATTGTTGTGTTTTTAAATCGTTTAGTTGTAATTATAAAACACTAGTAATATTTGGATTGAATGTTTACGATCTCATCAAATCATGTGGTAAAAGTATAAATCCCTAAATAATTAGAAAACAAATTCGATCCTATAACTTTGAACTATTTTTGAAAAAATGAAATTAAGCTGCTACTATGCCCTATTAAAATATGACGTTATAACATCTTGGTTTCCGTGTAAATACTTCAGAAAAAAAGAATATTCTGTGGTATAAAGAAAAATTGGTTAACAATCTAACAACATTATAGAAACATATAATAAAGACAATTATATTTATTATGTTGTTAGATTGTTAACCAATTGTAATTGAAAAACTGTAGGTAATTCCGGTAATAGTACTGACAAAAGAGTAGATACTTCATGCTCGTCAAAGTTCTATTTGTGGGGCATTACCCGCGCATTGATACGATGATTTATTAAAAAATAGAGTTTGGTTAGTACAGGCGAAGTACGCATACTAGCTTTTGTAAGCAATGACGCTAACAAATGTATGGAGGAAGAAAAAATTTCGTTTAGTTCTATACTAAACGAAATTTTTCGTGCCTTTGCGATCGTTTATGTTGGCGTTAGTAGTTGAATTATACTACTGAATGGTTAATAATTGAACTACTTTATTTGTAGTTAACAAGTGTGAAGTACCAAAAGTAAATACTTTATTAGGGTTTGAAGAATATTGTTTCTAGAGAAATTACAGGGCAGAAAGATAACTCTTCTTATATCTCTCTATGACTATCGAGATTTGGACGCAACATGTTTAAATACCTGCTTGGTATTGTGATGTTATAAGTTTGAGGAGGCGTGATGTACCATCTGGCGCAGATAAAACTCTTCCTGTCACCCACCATATTTGAAAAAAAAAAAACAAAATACTGCAGACGCAGATTGGCCGTTAGGTAATCAGCCAAAAACAACTCGGTATCAGCAGGCGTGCGACAAAGATAATAAGCAAGCAACTCGTACTACTCGTCCCTTTATCTTACAAAAGAATTAAGTTTATCTTTGAAACTTAACTTATTTCTAAATATTTTGCCAATTCTGTCTTACCGAGGTCCGACTGTCACGCAGAGAAGGCCCACTGCTGGGTTTAGGGTTTAATTATGTCATCTTCCTCGGTCTTGAGCCAGTCCAGTCTCAGTTTAAGTGATGAAGACGAAATCGTAGACCCATTTTGCAAATGGACGTCTGCATTATACTCAGTCACAAGTAAAGTCGTAAAGTGTTGTCATTTCAGAAGCGTTTATATAATGCCATGAGTTTTTGTTGCCATAGTAATTAGGAGGTGTACACCTTAGATATAACCAGGTAGTCAACTACTAATACCAACGGCTACATTCGCGTTACATAAACGCTAGTAAATATATGGAAAACTTGACTGCGCCGTTGGTGGACGAATCATTAACCAAATTTTCCACTCTAATGGAATGGGTAGTATTCACGCTTCGCTTTGTATTAATTTCGTCATATAGATGTGAATTGTGAAAGAGAATGTTTGCCTAGTAAATGTGTCTTCGAAATATCTATGCCTATACAACAGGGTTGTAGGTATGAAATGATAGAAAAATAATATTGTAAATACACTAAATAAAATGTTTGAAAACAATATTTACATTATGATATGTTTTATTTACCCATATATTGTGGTGCATTTGAATTGGAGACTTATATCTCATCATCTTGAAAAGCACAGATCCGTCTTTGATCGCTAACTCGCCCGATGGTAAGTGATGGCGTATAATGTAATTACAGACAATCTTTTTTATATATAAAAATGTTATGTTGGTTTGTGTACGCTTCAAAAACTCAAAAAGTTCTGCACCGATCAACCTGAAATTTTAGAATGGTATATTATCCGCATCAAGGATTGTTTTTATCTAATTTTTGCAGCAGTCTGATAGATATGTGCCACAGCAAAGCGTGGCAAGGTACAGCTAGTGTGTTATAATTCCGATTTTTTTTCCTAATGTGTTTTTATCTGAATCTTTTCTGTAGAAGTAGGACTCCTAGCAAAGTCCGCCTGGGGAAGTACCACGCCTGTGCCAGTTATTCTATCTCCTAATAGTAATGTGAAACATTACAGTGTTCCGGTTTGAAGGACAATGTTTCCAGAGAAATTACAGGGCTTAGAGATATAACATCTTAGATCTCTGGGTGATGAGCTCAGTGCAGTGCTGGGTAATGTTCCACTGGACTCTTCATGTTCCAATAGCTGCGTGTCACTGTGCTGTTATGTGGCAGGCATGTTGCTTACCATCAAGCACATGACCTAATCGTCTCGTCACTTCTTGTTTAAAAAAATTACTTGAGCCGTTAGAGTGTGAGAGAGTAAGAAACACACGCTTTGTTAGGTATTGTAATGGAACATTAATCTTACTTATGTTATAAATATCAAAGTTTGGATTTTTAGTGATTTGCTGCTCAATAATGTTGGAACGGTGAAACTGATTGGTCTGTAATTTGGAACACAATCAGATTACCTATAGGCTGTATAGTACCTACATATGTATGCCACTTCTATTGCGGGAAAGTAACAGAAACCTAATGAAACCTAATGAAAAACTAATGTAATAATATAGTAAAATAATGTAATACTATACATACCTATTTATAAGCGTGACGAAAGGGAACAAGAAATGAATGATGCCCGAAATATTTAATGATTCATCTAATTATCAAGAAACCACTGCAAGCATGCAGTTTTCGTGGTATCGTCCTATGACAAAAAAAAATTAACCGAATTCTAACATACCTGATTAGATAAGAAAACAAGCGTTTAAATTTTAGGGAGCTATGATAGTAGCCCTTATGATGATGTCACTAATGTCACCGCACTTTGCTATATTACGGAAGAAGCACTGCCATTCTGCAAGCCAAAACACATTTACGTTATGTACATACGTACGTAGAATACCTAAAAGTGCACATGAAGCATATTCGACGCACCTGAAAGCATTCCATATTCGAACTATAAACACATCTCACCTCCAACCAAAAGGTAAATATATATATATATATAAAAGGTAAATAAACAATAGGACACATTCTTCAAGCTAGTGAACTATCGCTAAGAGTGATCTCTTCCAGGCAAACGATAATATTTCATTTTTAATTGGAACACAAATCATACTGACGTCTCTCTCCTTAGCGCACGTAAACGACTCTTGCTGTAGAGAAAATTTACTTTAATTCGAGCGACCGACGTAGAGTGAGCTCGTTGAATGATTTGTGTTTCAACAACTAAAACGCTCCACACACGAGCACTAAAATCAGAGGAAATTACGTAAAACTAGTGGGGAGGACCATACATCGCACCATAAATCACCAATCGTATGGTGTGATGTAGGCTCCTCTCCACTACTTTTGCGTAATTTCCTCTGATTTTAGCTCGTGTGTAGAGGGTGTCAGAATGGAAACATTTCGGTTGTCTGGTTTTTAACCTTTTGTTTATTTACTTGTGTATTATTGTATATTTACTTTATATGGACAATAAAAAGTTTCTATTTATTTACGAGTAAATAAGAATGATGTATTTACATGTACTTTCAAATTGTATTTGTCTACGTTTGTTGTTCAAATATCACTTTGTAATTACGCAGTATACATATATTACAGCTCAAGGAAAGTGTTCGGTGACTATGATGCGAGTACCTTGATTTTACCTAGATTTTACTTCAAAAGTCTTTCTCGGTACATTTTGAAGCTTGTCGCGAATGCGTACTTCTTCGTATACATCGTATGCGGTCTAAGTTGTGAGGTTTCACGCCTGTTGAGAAGATTGCCGCAAGGTGCCGGCGCCACATTGACCGAAAGGACGGCGCAGGGGCACCACCTGTGAGTTTGTTACCTTTTCTTAATGTAGGACTGTAGTTAGGTCCATAAACAGTTTTCAAATTCCTTTACGTGTTTGTAAACACTTCAGACTCAATGGTCACAGGTAACCTGGTCTATATGGACCTTATATTGCCAAAGTGGTCGGGCCTGGGCAAGCATAAACAACCCACTAAATGTTACCAATGCTGGGACTCGGGGCCTTCTTTCGCAAGGAGAAAGTCTAGGCCATAATTCACCACGCTGGCCCAGTGCGGGTTGGTGGATGACAAACGACCTTTGACAAATGATTTAAGATGCGTGTTGGTTTCGTCACGATGTTTTCCTTCGCCGTTTTTAAGTTAGTGACGTTACACACATGATTTCGAAAAGAAGTAGTAGAATTGGAGTGGTGGAATGAGAGTGATGGGAGCCCGGGACTTCGGGATCCGCAATCGCCGATCTCCCGACTAGTCCATGCGTAACTTAGCCGTAACTTGGACAAGCAAACAGTGCATATTCTTAGATTTAGTAGTTCAGGCACATTAGAATTTATATGTGTACTCACGTCCACATATATCTACTCATCATCCAGACTCAGATCAGCTATGCGAAGCTTGGGACGGTTTAATAAGGGAGGTTGGAGGCCACTTTCTTAGATTCAGTTCAGTTATGAGTCTCGGTATACTAAAATTAACTGTAATGAGTACATGGTTTTTGTGTTCTCAGTTTCATACCGCTATTTCTACAATATTTAATTTCTTTGTTAGTGAATTGTTAATCAGTAAATTCATTGCATACCTAGACTTAAAGAGTGTTTTTCCACATTGTGCAGATGTGGGTATAGCTTTCTATCAACAATGGCTTTAACTGTGGGATCCGCCAACCCACACTTGGCCTGCATGCTATGGCTTTGATTTCTTTGTGAGAGAAGACTCCGACGTCCAGCAGTGGGAAAGTATAAGAGGGTTTGTCTAAGCTTCCGACTTTTTCTAAAGTATTTCTATTACTTACTATCCTGCTAATGATGCTTCTTAAATAATAAAGGCCAGTAACGGCGATGAAACAGCAGCTAGTTTAAAGTTAAATTGAGAAGAACTAAGAGGTTTGGACTCTACATTCGTAATAGTAATGTCTAGGCTGTAGAATGCGTTGCCTGAGTGGGTATTACGAATACAATTTTGGTGACTGCAGTTTTTTCTAGGAACTCACACTCCAGACCTAATCGTCGCTTAACATCCGGCGAGAAGGTGGTTCAAACGAATTATCGTTAAACCTGTTATTAGAGTTCAAATTAAATAACGTAATACATTGAAATAATACATTACTTATATCTGCGAATTAACAGGCTTAAAGGTAATTAAAAGATAGATAATCTTTGAATATGATCCGCCTAATTCAATGCACTTCTTTATATTGTGGTTACTATGTTAAAATTCAAATGATTACTCAATCCTTTAGTGGTGAGTACATTTGAAATTAATTTTGGTTAGACACAGAATTAGTGACAGTATGTAAACACAACACGTAGTTTTGTTCGAGGCTAAATGTAACGAATGCTACATTATCAGTTTACCTTAAGGCAAATGTTCACTGCACAAAATTCACAGTGCATTGTTGTTACCTACTTATAATTTATAATTATACTTAGACAGCGTTATGAGAAACGGGTACCAAGCTGAGAGGTTTACGTACCTACCTCTTGATTACACAGTGAGCCTGTGGGACAAAATAAAATTTACATTATTCCGAGTTGTTTACATTCTAAAAATTGCACTGAGTCTTGTTTCTTGTCTTATTTGAAAGCCCGATTAAAACAGGTACAGGTAAGCACGCTCCATCGTAGATCATCATACTATTGTGTGACATCAGGTGAGATGGCGGTTGGTGTATTTACTAAAATATTTATTAAAACTTTGTAATTTAAACACCAGGAGAAAATTAGTATTAAGCCCTACTATTTTCTATGTTTATTCTTACTGTAACGTTCATTTTTGCTCCCTGTCATGAGGCCGCACCTTTACGAGATGGCAATAGATAACAAAGTATGAGCGATAAATCGATAATATTTTTGTTTATCTTTCATTTCGTTGTTCTTACTGGCAGTTCCGTCAGTGACTATATAGTTTTCCGTTAAATATTATAAATTACACTGAAATTAGTATTTTAACAGGAAAATGTCTAACTTAAGAGCGCTGCCGCCAGCTTTGGCAGAGAAAGCTAGGGTGGAATTAAATGAGACCCCGAGCAGCATAAAAGCAGACTTGCAGTTGATCAAGGATTGGATAACAAAGCAGCCACATCTCAGAGCAAGAACCGGTGAGTGATTTTCGAGATAAAAAACGTGATTTACTTGTTATTGGCTTTTATCTCATCGATTCCTTTTATAGAAATAGATGGAAAGTACTGTTTTATATTATAATTTATTTATTTACTTGCACAGTGTAAGTTGTATTAGATCCTTTCGCGTAGGATGACCCCAGAATTTCGTCCTGAACGGTATATATGTATTACTGTAATCTGTAATGTAATGTCGTACCTAATGTGTAATGGTAAATACATACCAAGCTAATAAAAGCGTATTAAAAATAGGCAAATCATCCAGAAAGTTCTATTAAAAAATATTACTTTAATACATTTACATATACGAGTACGTTTACAAATTTAAACGTAAATTTCGTTCATAAAAAGTGTTACCTTTCCATATTTTTTAATTTCAAGCAAGAACAGATCCCTGTTTAATAATTGGGATATCACAATTTTTAGTGAGCAAAGGGTGTTTTGTACTTATCATGACAGCCTGCATACTGGCAACACATTCATAATAGACATTGACAGTGTGTATTTGGAAACAAATATTTTTTTTGAATAATAAAAGAATAATCGATATCGTCACAGGCCCGGCTAACAAATCGAAGAAAAGACACACAAGCAAAGAAAATTATATTTTCACAAACATGAAAAAATACACAATTAAAAAGCATTAAAACTACCAATTTATCGTAGTTTACATGCGAATTGTCTACTAAAAGATCAGATAGGCACTGGTATTTTTGCGTTTTTGTCTGGCAGTAATAGACAGAGATCGACAGGACGATTACGCTCTACTGTGCTATCCTTAAAATGTGAGTAGAGTGTGACAAAAATCAAAGATCATCTTCCTCATTGTCGTTCTTAAATTACATTATTTATATACCGCCAAGTATGTTAGAAAATGCCATGGTATTTAGTTATAAATCTGCAAAATTTGTTACATGTACACTGGCCATGTATAGAGAATGTTTGAATTTGTTCGTAACTGTTATCATTTTATAGCAGGTAATAAAATGACGTTATAATTGTGGTCCAGTACTTAGTTTTGTAAACTTTAATCGCAAAGTATTAAGGTGGGTTTTGATATTGATTAAGATTACAAATAAAATTCTGTATACGAATGTTGTCGCCAATCCGAATAGAATCGGAGCCTAGATTTTGAAGATTACTTCGATTACTTATCAATTGTGGTTGTCAACTTGAAAAAACAAAATTGGTACCTAACACTTTGATTAAAAGAGCCACCTCTATTTTTAATTAACCTGTATCTTATCGTGATATGATCGGTCAAGTCCGCGTTTCAGCTGCATTTTTTCAAGGGGAGTATGAGCCCCTAATCGCGGTGTTTTCGGCTGAACCGCTCTATTGTTGTTCATATGAGTAACTTGTTATGTAATTAAAAACATATGACAATCTTGTTTTTAATCATACTAAACAAGTAGGTATAGAGGTACAATACTTTAAAACCCCGTTAACACATTTTTTCAAATTGTAAGTCACAAGTATGTTTACAATTAAAGCAGATTATCTAGGATTTCTTATTTACCCATTATTTATCTAAGATTTCTAGCGTAGCTTGCAAAAGAACTGATAACATCTAATAAATTCTAACTATAATTTGTTATTCGTCAAACTACTGATCTTTTCTAAACTTGCAGATGATCAATGGCTTCTGGCGTTCCTGCGTGGTTGCAAATTCAGCTTGGAGAAAACGAAAGAAAAGTTAGACCTATATTACTCTGTTCGAACCACACTCCCAGAGTTGTACAACATCAAACACTCTGACCCTATCTTTGACGAGCTCTACGATTTAGGGTAACTATGAATAATACAATTAATTATAATTTGAAAGTAAACGGTATTAATTATATTTACTCAGAAATAATATGACCTTATACTAGAACAATAAAAAAAAAATTATAAGAATATTATGAGATATATAGAATGAATAATTAATTTTCATATTTGTATGACTTACTCAAAATTTCGACAAAATTTTAACTGGACAAAACGCACATAAGTACTTATTGCAAATAGAACTCTTTAAATGTTTCTCGGATTTCGGGAAATTTTGAAAATTTTGATTCCGCTTACCTTTTTACTGGTATAAGCTGTAGTGGCCAGAATGACCGGTTTCACAATAGTGAAGTAGTTTCTGATGCCACCTGCTATTTTTACAGTGCAGATGTAGAAATTTGTCATCACTACTACTGGCCTTAGCGGTGAAGGAAATCCAGCACTGCCCAAGAAAGATATCTTTCGAGGACCGTCATCTGACAACCCGCACTCGCTCATAGTGGTGGATTATTGCATTCACTTTCTCCTTGAGAGAGAAGACTCCGACTCGTAGCAGTGGGAACATAGAATAATAGAAGTAAAGTATGGCGGTTTTAACATTTCATACCTGGTTTGCTTCTAAATGCAGAAAGTTATTCCACGTTTAGCACTGGGTGTATAAAATTATCATATAATTCTAACTGCATAGATATAAATCACCATAGGGACATACCATAAACGACGTACTGAACTCCTGGTAAATAATATACAATTAATTTGCTAATATTACCTGTAAAGGCTGCTAAACTTATACACGATTGCGAGACTATTTACGAACTATCACAACGACGACAAGGTTCTAGTAGAGTTCGTGTTTGCATCTTCGTTACGAAGCGAAGTTACGATGCACTGAAAAGATTTGCCAATGGCAACACTACAATATTGGCACTGTATAATATATAAATGAGGATTGTCCAAGACTCAGAACAAGGGCGTTGTCGATGGTCTTGCACTCAGCAGTATTTAAACGCCTAATAAATCAGTTAGCACTTAAGAAATGTTAATTGCTTTACATCTAAAACTGCAGATCCTCTCAAATGGAATTTGAAATCACATAGGCTACTTTACTGAAGGTTATTTGAACCATTTAAATTTCTACACGGACGAAATCGTTGGCAGGTGCAGCTGATTTTTAAATGCATACTTATGACGCATTGACACACAGACACAGCGCAAACATCCACATTCATCACACATGATTTTTACGGTTGGGAATTGAATCCACAACCTGCGGTCCAGTGAATAGACTCACTACTGGCTAAGATATGAGACCAGTCTCTGAGGAACTTCTTACCCTACTAAACACCAATTCACATTTCGGCATTGATTCTTTAAGATTTCAGCATAGAAGCTCGATTAAAACTTATATGATGTTTGTTTGACTTAGTGGATTTTTTTCGACTTACCTTATTACGTATATTATTAAACTATTAACATATTGTTATGAGTATTAAAATAACAAATAACGTTTTCTGCTTTCCAGGTCCATGCTCTTGCTGCCGAAAACAGCAGGTCCAGATGCTCCTCGTATCACATTGATTCGCCCCGGAAGGTTTGACGCCAACAAGTTCAATGTACTTCAAATGCTGGCCGTTTCAAATGTTTTACAAAAGGTGAAATTTGTTACTTACCTATATATATTTATTTTAAGAAAAAGTTAATAAAATAATAATAGGAAGAGAAGGTAATATCACATACAAGATAGTAAGCTATATCCTGTTGCATATCACAGTGTTTTAAATGAAAAGACAACTAAACAAAAACATTATCTTACAATTGAACTCCTTGCTGCTCGTTAAGTAGGTACTGAAGTTAGAGTACATTTATAGTTTTGATGATTTTTGTCGTATTATGTGCACATCACATTCAACAGAGTGGAACTGGAACAGGTTGCCTGAGGAATTTCGGCAAAGTTGTTAAACTCTTTTAAGAACAAATTTGACAAATGGATAATAAAAGACAAATCATTTTAACAGACAATTACCTATAATTTGTTATTTCAACACTGAGATATAAGCATATCAGCTAAAGCTGTCGCCTATTATTCAATAAATAAATAACTAAATTATTCCTAGAGCTGGCACCAAATTTTGGGTAGGTATTTGAGGCAATGCTCATTCAAAAATTGGTGCCAGATCGTATAATATACCAACCTTAGTCTCAAATAGGGTTTATTATAGTATGATATGGGACTCAACAGCGAAATACTTCAAATAATACCTTAGAACGACGCTATACTTTTTTATAAGAAAGTTGCAAAGTTGAAACACTTGTAGAGTGATTTTGCAGCAAATACATATTATTATATCTTTTACATGTGATTACATTAATTTACGAGTAAGATTGACAGAAAAGTAACTGTTAAAAATGAAGTTCTTGCCAAGCAAGCAAAAACGTCAATATCAGATGTTCTGACTTTGGATATTCATATTTGTATTGGCTGTCTACAAGGATGCTTACATAATATTTAGATAAGTATTAAATGCAGAAGCATAAAATGATAGCTTTAGGAAAATCAGTCGTTAACCTTTCTGATAAGAATTCGCATTTTTGTAAATAAGTGACTGAGGCTGGAATTTTACATACATATCAAATTTAGATTAAAATCAAATTCTTAGAACTGCGATCGCTTAAATTAATAAGTTCTAATAAATAAAAACGACAATTTGAAAAGCAAATGAAAATATAATAAAATTTGATGTTGGAATAGCAGTGACTAAATTGAAATTGAGTTGATAAGGACATTATTGTATTACGACAGATGGACCAAAGTTGTGACACCGAGGTACGGTAATCGATAGTGGCCAAAGTCAAAGTACGTTATTCAAAAATGTACAATTTACACGTCAATTAATAAAAAAACAAAAACAAAAGAAAGAGCATACAAAGCATACGTTTATTTCCCTTGACACTACCGCTTTATATAAATTTCCAAGGTTTGAAATGACTACTTTACTGTTGTATTATAATAATTATTGTATACAAAACTGTCAAGCATTATACGAGTAAAACATGTCTTTAATACAATTGTACTGACCCATGCCAAATTTATTTCACTCTCACTCTCACAGTCACTCCCTAAAAATTCGCTGTAACCATAACTATACCAAGGTACGGTAAACGGAGCGTTGGACATCCACCAGTAAGACAGGTCGAGTACACACATACATGACGGCTAAAGATACGGCAAGAGAGAGCCGTATCTTTAGCCGTCGCGTCTGCGTCGGATTGAAAAGATAAAATTGCAACTATACGCAGACAAATTAAATTATTTTCAGATAGTTTTAATGGAAGACGATCACGCGGTCGTCGCAGGTACCATCATCATATTGGATTTGCAAGGAGTCTCATTAGCGCACTTCTTTCAAATGACCCCCGTCACTATTAAGAAGCTCGTCGTGTCTGCACAGGTATGTCAAATTTTAATTAGATGTTCACATTTACAAATTATACTACGAATGTAGTTGTATTACGGGACATTTACCGTGGTGATATGGTAAACTGCATGAAAATATCGGGGACTCTCGTTTCACCATATTTATCACCACAGTACACATCCTGTAAATAATATAGGTAACATAAATAAATACAAGTGTAGTGAACAATCAAAACAGCATATTATTTGACTAACGGTTCACCCCGGCTTCGTCCGTGTTACATAATATATAGCCTTTATCCTATAGCACTTACGGATCACGTACATATCCAACCAACTGTGAAATAATTTTTTAATATTATTGTTCCTGAGATTACCGCGTTCAAACAAACAAGCTTTTCGGCTTTATAATATTACTATAGATTCTACAATATTTATTATGGTTTCTATTATTAATTTATATGTCACCGTAAAATTATAAAAACAGCTCGATTACAATTGAACGACTCGACGGAAGAACTAACCGTTTTCGTTTAGGGGAAATGCTTTCCGTCCGCCGTGCAGCGACGTGGCGGGTGTAACAGAGTTAACACCTCTAAAAATGGTGTATGGCCTTAACGACAAAAACCCCCACAGGTTAAAATACAACACGTCTGCTCATGATAATCATTTGCCACGCAGCTTTGGCCTCGTCATCTGGAGATATAAGATGTATATTATACGGGCAAAGATATATGCTCGTAATTTATCTGAACATTAATATTGCACTTCAAACTGGAACACAACAATGGTTACACATTACCTACTATTTAGAGAAAGAATAACAGACAAAGGTGGCAAACTTCCCTCTAGGCGATCTCTTCAAAAGCCCTACCACTACAGTATACTTAATTTTTAAAACATAATTTACAGGACGCCTCACCAATCAGAATGAAAGGAATACATTGCCTCAATACTCCTCCTGGTTTTGAAACGATTTACAATGCCATGAAAAGTTTATTGAATGAGAAAAATCAAAATAGAGTAAGTATGAATGGATAAATATTTATTTAGACACACTCATCGTCTGATTTTTATGATCACTCTACAAATGTGATGTAGCACTCATATTACAAATTTTGTACAACATAATTGACAGTGTGTCATTTTAATGCAGGTATTATAGTATAATTAGTTGTTAGATTCTATTGTGTTTTGATTGGTAGAGTTAAAACTCTACTGACCCCTCTAGTTAAACAATTTTTTTAATAAGAAGTGACGAGACGAACAGGACATGTGCCTGATGGTAAGCAACATGCTTGCCACATAACAGCACAGTGACACGCAGCTATTGGAACATGAAGAGTCAAAATCATTACCTAACACTGCACTGCGCTCATCACCCAGATCTAAGATGTTATATATCTAAGCCCTGTAATTTCTCTGGAAACATTGCCCTTCAAACTGGAACACAGTAATGTTTTCACATTACTGTTTGGCGGTAGAATAACTGGCAAAGGTGTAGTACTTCCCCAGGCGGACTCTGCTAGGAGTCCTACCACTACAAAACAAACAAGTTAAAACAAACATTTAAAACAAACATTTAAAAGTCAAAATGAAAAAAATATCTACTAGGACCTTAAGCGTACTAGACAATCAATTTACTTAGTTATTGTCGAATCTTAATCGTCCAATTTTTGCTACTTAGTGAGTATCAAGTAGCGAAAATCACTATTAAGATTGGATAATAAATAATTAGGTAAGATAATTTTATCAACCGACTCTCAAAAAGGTTCTCTATTCAGCTGTCTAATATATAAATAAACTAACTGTACCCTGCCACGCTTCGTCGTGGCACATTGTGATGCAGAAATTAGATAAAAACAATCCTTGATGCGGATTATATATCATTGTCAAATTTCAGCTCGATCGGTGCAGAACTTTTTGAGTTTTTGAAGCGTACACAAACCAACATAACATTTTTATATATAGAGATATTGGTGGATATTTCACATTCACCACCATCTGGACCCAAACTAAGCAAAGCTTGTACTATGGAAAGCAGATAGCTGATATAATATTTATATAAGTAGTTTTAAAAAACATACTAATTAAACATAGAAATGTATATTTGTTATGCGACAGCTCAGCTAATTGTGAATTGATTTTGATGATTATTTTTTAGTTTGATACTCGTAGATCATATTTCGCATTCCCATATAAAATTTGTCAAAATCGGTGAAACAGTTTTTGAAATATTCAACAAAAACTAAAATTTGCTTAATACTCAATGACGTATTCGTCCTAACTCGCTGTCTGATTGGAACAATATGTTTAGTTGATTTCACAAACATTTTGTTATTAGGAAAGTGAAAGAAATTAAATGACGAGTAAAGTAGTTTAATTTTATATTGAAGTCGTTTAAATTTTTTCGAAGAATCTCAATATTTTGTTATTCTTGTTTGTGTTATTTGTTGTTTTGTTACGACGCACCTCTAGATTTCTTGAAAGTGATATTTGAATCAAGATGATTTCACATTGCAGTTATATGTCCACAACACCAATTACAACGAGTTATACAAGTATGTCCCAAAAGAGATCTTGCCGTCTGAATATGGAGGTGAAGCTGGCACAACAGACGGAATCATTGGTATGTTTCATTCACTAATACAATATTGACAACCGTCATTAACTAAGCTCGCATTAAATCTATTCATCAATTAAATAAAACGGAAGATGGGCTCTGGACCTCTGGAGTGAGAATAAATAGAGTGAAGATTTACGAAAGACAGCTGGTGGCGGTGGGAAACATAATCCTGAGGATTGGATTGAATGACGTATTTTATTGGAGAGGGCACGCCATCACCGGTGTCGCCGTCACAAAAAGAGACATGTGTGTGGGCTGATTATGATGATGATGACGATGATACCGATGACGACAGTGTGTCTGCTATTACAGATACATCTTTATTTTTGTAAAATACTCATGAACTTTGGTCGGTATTCAGTTCATCTATTCTATTAACATAATGCTTTTTTTATAGGTTACTGGAAGAAAAAAGTAACAGAATACAGTTCTTTCTTGGAAGAAGATCAGAAGTATGGTACAGACGAGTCAAGGCGGATAAAAACAAAAACGGTTGAAAATGGCACCTTGGGTATAGAGGGATCTTTCAGGCAACTTGAAGTTGACTAGTGTAGTTTATGGTGTCCAAGATTTTATAGAGCCTTGACCGCACTGCGATGTTTTATCACTTGCTCCATCCTCAATGATTTGATACACTGTTTGTGGAGATTGCGGAAAAGGTGCATTAACACAGTGCGAATTGACTGGCTGTTTGTATTTAGTTTTAAAACGTAGTTTTTATTGTATGTTTATCAATCGACTTACTTGTTTCATGTTTCCTAAGCTAATATTACACTGTATTAACATTACTAGAATTAAACGAAAGAACCTAAACTGCGTTATGTTTTAATTACTAGCTATATAACTCACAATTACACAGGTTTAGGCAGAAAAAGTGTTTGAACTGAGTTTTGGCTGGGATAAAAACTAAAATTAAATCTCTCGGCAAGTTCAACTATTCTGAGTTTATCCTACCAGTATTATAAATGCAAACGTTTGGATATTTGTGACTCAATCTCGTCGGAGCGCTTGAACGGTCGGGTTAAATTTCGAATACAGCTACTTCCTACACTTAGCCTTATCGCAGTAAAATAACGGGAATGGGAACTATACCTACGGGTAAATTATAAGCCTGAAAGACATTATTACTGTCAGTAACAGTTCCAATTTTGCGTAATTCGACTGTTTCCAAAGAACACTATTAAATTGTTTTTGTCCTAATACCTAACAGCTTCCAAACTGCCTGGCATAAAGTTCATACCATTATTCTGCACTGAAAATCGCAAATATTCCAGTTTTTTCGATCATTTCTACCGCAGCCCTGGAGTCTATGGAATTTCTTCCATCCAAACGCTTATCATAAGTTCATAGAGTGTTCAAGTGTTCATAAGAGACGGTATCGCTTACCATTAGGTAACTTAATTATCAAGGCTCATTGCCACTCAGTAAGTACATAAAAAATAATGTCTAAAGTTTTTGATGGCAATAAGAACAGACGGACGCGGTCTCTACTTCGGACGGCCCCTTCTAAGCCGGCGTAAGTATCTAATACTAGTGTCAGAAGTGGATTCACAATAATTATCCATAATCCAGTAGATTATAGTAGTTATTATCGAGTATTAGTTACTATAGTAGTGTAGATTCAATTTCCTTTCAAAGGTCCTATCAGACAAAACAAAGTTTAACAATTACCTACCTCATGTACCTTATTCAATTAAATGACTAATAGATACGCAGATGTAATAGGAAAACAGATAAATGCGTTTTATCAGGATAAATAAAATATTGATCAGGTACACATTGGATGATGTCGATCACGACGTGGCCTGATAGCTAATCGATTTTATTTGTTGTTTATCTATGTATACATTTTATCGTGTAATACTACCATTTATTTGATTTGTGGATTTAGTTAGCCTTGTGGTAGACGTTTGTAGTAGTCGTGATGTCTGTGAGGCCTTTACCGCCAGCTTTGGCTAAAAAAGCTCGGGTGGAGCTGAATGAAGACCCGAAGCGGCTGAACGATGATCTGCAACATATTAAGGATTGGATCGCAAAGCAGCCGCATTTGCGTGCCAGAACAGGTATTTGTTGGACAGCTTGAACGGGGGATCTACCGCCGAACGAAAAATGATATTTGATCTTGATCTTAGATTTGAAATTTGTCTCTCTTTTCTTTTCACTTGAAATGACAGAGATGACAATAGTAAACCAAAGCCAATTTAGTTAGGCGGTAGAAGGCCGGGTCTGCCGATATATCCAGACGAAATTGCGTCATCATCATGCTTAGATTCGCATAACATCTTAACGATAAAAAGGAAAAAAGGAAGTTTGGATTTAAAAGAACACCTTTGAAGAGACTTCTACTATATAATTATATTGAGGCTAGAGATGTTTGTTTACAAACGCTACTGCCGGAACCATTGGCATTAGTGGCATTATAAGTTGCATTATAAGGACCAAAAGGACCACGTCATTACATAGCAGTAGTAGTAGTTGTAGTGGTAGGCACTCTTGGCAGAGTCAGCCTGGGGAAGTACCACACCTTAGCCAGTTATTCTACCGCCAAGCAGAAATGTGCAAACATTATTGAATTTCAAGGGCAATGTTTCCAGATAAATTACAGGGCTTAGAGATCTTAGGTCTCTGGGTCACGAGCGCAGTACAGTGCTAGGTAATGATTTGGACTCTTCATGTTCCAACAGCTGCGTATCACTGTGCTGTTATGTGGCAGGCATGTTGCTTACCATCAGACACATGTCCTGTTTGTCTCGTCACTCTATATTTAAAAAAATATAGTGGTCAATTTCATAACGTTGAACTCGCCAGTTGAACGTAACAAGTGATTAACGCCACACTAAAACTATTTTTGTTACTAATTGTTTTTTTTTAATAATAATAATATTTATTTCATGACCAAATGATGTACATTTATACTTGAATAAACTAAACCATGATCAAATGTATCTTAATTTGTATAACTAATTATAAAATTTCCGCGAGCATTTCACAAAAGCACTAGCCAAAAGATAGTAATACTCATGACCAAATAATATGAATTAATATTAAATAAACTATGATTTATAAAAATAATTATAGCGCTAATTACAAAACTAAACATTTGAAAAAATCAATCAATGTTGAGATACAGTTTAGTGGTGAAATGCATCAAATAGCTTTATTACAATTGTCAATCATCTACATGAGCCTACATTTTTGTTCATTGTTAGTCCTCTATACTATTTACAATAATATGTGACAACATTGCCACTTTTTTAACGCCGGTCACTTCAAAAGATCCACATAACTACATTTCTTTAACTAAATTCTTGACTTAGTTTTAGTAATTATCTTGATGTATCGTCGAAACTCGAGTTAGATACGATATCAATTTTGCCATACAATAATAATAGGCCTTGACGCAAATAAGCGCGGCGTGACAATTTTATTTGTGAGAGATTAACGTACATGGTAGAGCCATTATTAACAAAACAAAATTATGGACCGGATTCCTTGACAGTTTATTGATATTTTGATTTAGGAAAGAATACTAAATATTTCAAGTCATGTTCCTAAGCAAGTTCCAAGTACGATACCCAAGCCATGGCTACGTAATTTTCAGATGACCAATGGTTGGTGGCGTTTTTACGAGGCTGCAAGTTCAGCTTAGAGAGAACTAAAGAGAAACTAGATCTATATTATTCTATTCGGACTACAGCACCTGACATGCACCGTGTCAAGCACACCGACCCTCTGTTTGACGAGATTCTCAGCACTGGGTATGTAAATGTTGTCAAGAAAGTTACTGTTAGTATGTGATTACGGTCTTACGGATAATGCTCAATATGGGTGAAAATTGTGTGACTAGTTTAAGTTTTAGTCTAAAAGCCGACTTGTTGTACATATATATAATTATGCAAAAATCAACAGTCATACTTGTAGACTACATGCCCTTGAACAAAATGTATGGGTCAAATGAACCACCAGGAGATCTAGAATGAGATAGAGTAGGATGATAGAAGGGTATAAAGTAATAAGATTCAGCACTATGCCGTCAATTGTAAGCTGTCCAACTGAGTGCAATTGAAGAGGGGGGTTCTAACCCTCAATAATTTCTCCTTGTCGCATGATTTTTGTACGGCGTTGCGGAATAAAGGATTCGAAGAGGTATTGACACTATAAAATTTTAAAATTGTAATTATTAGTTTGTCAGAAAAATCCGCGATTTTCCGCCGATTTACAGACCAAATTTGGTAATTTGATTACTTATGTACGGCATTGGTTCCATACAGTTTCAATACCTCTTCTAATCCATTATTTCGTAATGCCGTACAAAAATCATGCAACAAAGGGAAATGATCGAGGGTGGCAACCCCTCCTCTTCAACTGCACTCAGTTGGACAGCTTACAAGTGACGGCATAGTGCTGAATCTTATTACTCTATATCTATATATAGCCTTCTAACATCCTACATAGGTCTCCTGGTGGTTCATTTGACCCCTAAATTTTGTTCACGGGCGTGCAGTCTATTGCCTAAATGCTTCTTCTTGCGGAGGCGTAGTGTGACGGTCAGAGATGTCTAAGATACCCTATACAAAGTATCTGAAATAAAAGATGCAAGATACTTAAGAAAAAAGCATTTCAGATACCAGACACAAATAAATAATTTTCTAAAAAGGTATCTGAAATACTAGGTACAAAATACCTATCTAGGTACAAAATACTTTTTAAAGATAAAATACTTTTGTAAAAAACAACATTTAATTGAACATAAGTTTATTCATCCGATAAAACAATGTTCGCATAAATATATCGCGTTGATAACAAGGATCAGGTAAATGAGAATATAGTTAGTGTCTTAGTGTTTAGTGTATAAATCAAGGAAAAATTAAAATATTTTTCAATTTCGGTTCAGTTTTCCAGATGCATTAACTGCATAAATAAGTAAAAAAATAAATATTGGTGGACAATTCACACACAACACCATCTGACCCTAAACTAAGCAAAGCTTGTGTGATGGTGCCAGATAGCTTTGTAATCCGATATTTAAATGTATAATACTGTAAAGTTATTATTCCATATGCAGTTAATTAAAAAGTGAACTTATGTTTGTGTTTTCATGCGATGGCCAAGTCAATACATCTATTTAAATGTTAAAGATTTTTTTTGTATTGAAATGGTTACTATTAGACGATTTAAAACAGAAAGTCCCTTATGTAGGGACTGAGCAAATTAATAATAACCGACATTACACGGATCTCACAACTTTTTTAAAGTGAAGTGAGTAAAAATTAAAGTAAACATTTTCAGTTCAGTTTCCGCATTTTTTTTTATTTTGTTTCAGAACAATGCTCGTTCTGCCGAAAACAGCGAGCCCAGATGCTCCCAGAGTGTCGGTAATCAGACCAGGGCTTTATAACCCTGATAAACATCACATCATGGATGTTATGTCTGTTTTGGGATTATACAAAGGGTAAGCAATGATTAAATTTTACTCCTTGAACAATATATTAATCAGCCTAAACGGATTTTAAACAAGAACAAAATTAAAAATTTTGGTTAACCCCCGACTACCTCGGATCTCGGATTTGTAATCTGTACAACATTCTGCTAGTCAAGCCCTTTCATTTGATACCCATATATTTTGTCCGCCATTTTGTGGAGGCGGCCATCTTGAATCGATATTAACCAAACATAGCTAAGAACATCCGCACGGATATCAACCTTCGAATAAAAAAAACCGCATTGAAATCGGTCCATCCGTTTGAGCTCTACGGTGCCACAGACAGACACACACACAGACAGACAGACAGACAGACAGACAGACAGACAGACAGACAGACCGACAGACAGACAGACAGACAGACATCGACGTCAAACTTATAACACCCCTTTTTTTGGTCGGGGGTTAAAAACTTATAACACCCCTTTTTTTGGTCGGGGGTTAAAAACAAGAAACTTTTCAGCATCAAATTCATTAAGTGGTGGAAAGGTTTTTTAAGAACGATTTATTCACATCGAGCTTTCAACATTATAATCAACTAATTATTTCCAATTAATTTTGCCATGGTCGAAACCATTGTTTTTTAAATACAGTTACGACAGGTTCGCAGTGGGTTCATAATCTTTTTTTTTACTTTTTATTCACTATAAACTGTTAAGATTTTGTAAATGTACTCAGCAGTTTGAAGAGAAAGATAGAGCTAGCTAAGTGTGATAACAAAAATATTTTCAGATTTTGCTAATGGATGATGATGCTATGACAGTCGCAGGTACGATGGGTCTTCTAGATATGAAAGATGTTGGCATGGGACACTTTCTGCAGATGACTCCGTCTACGATGAAGAAGATGACCGTTGCTGGTCAGGTAAATATTTTTGTACATCAAAGGTATGATAATAATAGAATAAACTGTTAGAAATATTTCGGTCTTAATAAATTATGTTCTCCGTAGAAACCAAAACCGACTTCAATTTAAAAATAAATAAAAAATAAATTTATTAAATTCAGTCACTCGACCAATTTTCAAGCTAAATCGTCTAGATACGTAAAATGAGAGTAAATTTTAGTTTTTTGTACATTATTTAAAAAACTACCACACATTTAAATAAAACACCGATTCAAAAAAAAAAAATATGACTACATATGATCTACCAAACAAAAAACAAAAATTGATTTACAATTGGGGGAGCTATCGCGTAACGTACGTACTAAAAAACATACATCCGAATTGAGAACCTCCTTCTTTTTAAAGTCGGTTAAAAATAAAAACGTGTGTTATATCAAAAATATGGTTGTCTGTAAAGTCGGTTGGTTTACGGACGATAGTTTAACGTGACAACGTCATAACAAAATATGAGCGTAACGGGACATAACGGGACACTTTTTCGTGCATGCAGCCGGCGTTCATCGATTTATTAGACGGTGTCTCGGTTTAACGAAATAAGATATGTAAAGGACAAGGTATTTAGTTTTTCCTTAATAATTTCTCAAATAATGATACTCAAGGAATTTAGAAAGTAGATCCTGAAAGAAGAAGGAATTTTCAATATAAAGTTTTAACTAATTGCCTAACTAACTTGCTTTAAATACCGGATTTGACACCATTGTAAAAGTTGTCCATGCTGATGTCATGGTAAGGTAAAAGCCAAAAATGAAAAATATAGTCACCCGTTTTGGCGTAGATAATACAGGTGCTTTGCGTGCACACAATCAAAATAACAAGCAACATTATATTCTCATTAGATGGCGCTAATGTCAGTTTTAATCTCAAAGCACTAAAGGCCATTTTTTTAAAATAAAGAGTGATGAGACGATCAGGACATGTTCCTGATGGTAAGCAACATGCCTGACATATAACAGCACAGTGACACGCAGCTATTTACAAATTAAAATCTTTATATATTTTTTCTTTCATCACTAGGTGGTGTTACTGGTATTCTAAACTGTACCAATGAGTTTTTTGCTGCTAAAAGGATTTTGATGCCGAATTTGGATTCTTTCGTTCTTTGATTATTTTTCTTTGTTACAGTTAAATTCATACATTAACATTTCACTAAGACTTTGATTTACGGGTTCAACTTGCTTAAGTAACATTTAAACTGTCAAATCAAATCATAATGTATCCTATAAAAAACCCTACAAACTTAACACTTGCGGCTATATTCGCTGCTCCGAAACATTAGTACCTAGGTATGTTTGATTTTGTTTAAAAAAAGAAAAATAAAGATGCTAAAATTAATAAATTTTGGCGCAGAAAAAACAAATTCACTCGGGTTTTTAATGGCTACTTATCCAAATATTTTGACGTACGATGTGCGTACGATACTTACAACTATGTATAAATCCGTAACATCTGCTTACGCGAACGAAGTAGCGGGTTCAGCTAGTACCATACTATGTTTATTAACACTAGTTACGTCACAGTAATGATCATTTCATAAGCAGAATCTATACTTATAATAAAACCGTAACGGGTCGAATTCTGTACATTGAAGATATTTTGAAAAAAAATTTTTTGGCGCACTCCATAGTCGATACTGATGGCGAAACTGCATTTTTTTTCTTTCATGTCTGTCTGTCTGTCTGTCTGTCTGTCTTTCTGTATAGGGATCACGCATCACGCCGAAACTACTGATTCAATTCAGCTGAAACTTAGCGTGACTTTAGTTTATACTAAGGACATTGCTGTAGGCTACTTTTGATCCCCAAATTCGGATCGGTTTTTGTGCGGGAGGGGGTGAAAGTCAGAATGTGTATTTGGTTGTAACTCATGTTTGCGTTGCTTAATTTCATTAATTCTTTTTTTGTTACAAAGAACACATTTTTTATATTGTCCCGTCAAAATTTGAACAATATCGGTCTGTTGGTTCGGAAATTACACAAACATTAAATAATAACGACACGCGCGGCGCGGTCGTACATACATACTCTTAGTATTCTGTGTATCACAGAACATCCACAGAATATCTAGATTCTAGATACTAGAAAGTGCCCACGTGATCGAGTCGCGTCGTCTTGGATGACAAAATAATTGTCAAAAAATATATTTGTGTGGAAAAACAAACATCATTCGGTTATAATCGACTTCAAACAAGGAGGATGTTCTCAATCGGGTTGCATGTTTTTTATTTGGTTTTATTTACGCGATAACTCCGCTAATTGTTAGTTGATTTTGATAATTCCTTTTTTGTTTGGTAGAAAATACTTCAGAGGTGATCTTAGATATCGAAAACAGGGAGGTAGTTTTTCAAATATCAACAAAAAACTAAAATCAGCTAAGCTTTATCTGTACTACATAGTTATACCTTCTTATAAAATTTAGTCGAATGACAGAATTAAATTACCTGTCATTGAAGTAGATTTTTGTATTTTGGAGAACACATATCAGCATAATAAGTAGCAGCATAAACAACCCATCAAATGTTCCCACTGCTGGGCGTCGGGGCCTTCTCTCGCAAGGAGAGACACCACGCTGGCCCAGTGTCGGTTGGTGAATGACATATGACTTAGAACTTAGATTATAGGTAGATTTCGGTTTCTTCACGGTGTTTTCCTTCACTGTTTTAATTACCGGCATTACGAACATGACTCTGAAAAGATAGTGGTGCGCGTGGTTTTGAACCCTGGGTCTCCGGATCGACAGTCGCCGTTCTCCCGATTAGGTCAGCTGTAACTTACAAGACCAGCCGTAACTTATTAGAAAACGTATTATTTCAATCCAAATACTGTTTAAAATTTAAAGGTAGTGTTCAACAAGCTTCGGTGACCGAAGCAGACCGTTGTTAAGGTTCCGCACACAAAGGGTAAAAACGGGACCCGATTACTGAGACTTCGCTATCCGTCCGTCCGTCTGTCACCAGGCTCTATCTCAAGAACGGTGATAGCTAGACAGTTGAAATTTTCGCAGATGATGTATTTCTATTGCCGCTTTAATCATGGCGGAACGTATCAAGTGATCGGGTTGAAATTTGAAATAGAATTAGATTACAGTCTGGAAGAACACATAGGCTAAACATGTATAAGTACTCTGTGTATTACGTAACAAACATCCAAACAGTGACATTCATAATATTTACAGGACAACGTTGGAACGGCTGAACATATTTGGATAGAATTCGAAACACACGTAGTTTGAACTCAGAAATAGCAAATCGGTTCCTTATAGGTTACTATGACGTAGGAAAGACTAAGCAAATTTGGTAGAAAATTGAAACAGAAATAACTCAGTCTGAAATACCATATTTATGTATTTATTACCTATCAACCTGAAGAGAAGCATGGGCCCTAAGGAACCAAATATTAACTATCACGTCAAAACGGCACAACGATATGGGTTGACATACAAAACACATATAGTTTAGAGTCTAAAATTTCACATGGGCTAATAAGTCTACATTTTCATTTAACTCCATATTAATATAAGCATATATTTTCGTCAGGAACTTGATGTGATGGTAAAATAAAAGCCAAAAATGAAAAAATATGCACCCGTTTTGGCGTAGAGAATATATGTGTGATTTGCGTTCACAATCAAAATAACAAGCAACATAATATTCTCATTAGACGGCGCTAATGCCAGTTTAAATCTAAAAGCACTAAAGGCCATTTAAATCGATGTTTTGTTATTGTGGTATGTATTTTTTCTTTCATCACTAGGTGGCGTTACTGGTATTCTAAATTGTACTAATAAGTTTTTGCTGCTAAAAGGATTATGATGCCAAATTTGGATTCTTTCGTTCTTGATTTTTTTCTGTGTTACCTACAATTAAATTCATACATTAACATTTCACTAGGACTTGGCTTAGATTTACGGGTTCAACTTGCTTGAATATCATTAAAACTCAAAATTTTAATTATTTTGATTCCACACAGGCTTCGTTCAATATTTTACGCCGGCGAAGTCGCGGGTAACAGCTAGAAAACAGCTTGCGGATAAAAAGAAATAGGTAAATAGGTATCAGATCATGCACATTAGCTTCAGACTTTTCATAATGTATCCTATAAAAATCCTACAAACTTAACACTTCCGGCTTTGTTCGATACTACGAAACCTTACTAAGTATGTTTGATTTTGTTTAAAAAAAGAAAAATACAGATGATTAAATTAAAAAAAAATTGTGTGGGAAAAACAAATTCACTCAAACTCAAAGGTTTTTCAATGACTACTTATCCAAATATTTGACGTACGATACTTCCAATTAATGTATAAGTCAGTAACATCTGCTTACGCGAACGAAGTAGCGGGTCCAGCTAGTTAATAATATAAGCGTGGTAATCCAACCAGCTAGCTAGAATGGCAAAGTGTCGAATTAGTTAGGGTTTGAGCATGCAATGCTTTTCTGTAGACTTTTATCGGGCGACAGGGGGTTCAGATGTGTTCAATGTTATATGTTGGTGTTGTTATATGTTGTGTTGTAACAGTTTTCATTGTATAAATGTTAATGTTGTATTTTGTTTGGTGAAGTGCGATATTTTTTTATCTATTACTTAAAACTTCCGTGATTTTAAACATAATGTATGATACATTAAAAAATCCGAATAAACCTTGTACGATTAATTTGTTTAATTATCGGAAACATTTAAACTTCTGTCTTGATTTACGAGTATAAGGTACCTACTAGCGACCCGCCCCGGCTTCGCATGGATGCAATGTGATATCTTCGAAAAATTAATTTTAAATCGCTTGCTGTAAAGGGCCATAATTTGTATGTATTGATATTAAGTATATTGTACATATATCACCTATTATACCTATAGGTATACAATGTACTTAAGGTCTTTAATTGGATATGGTTTATGCTGTATTGTTTAAAATTGGTTCGGAAAACAGCCATTATTTCTCGTAAGAAGAATAAGGGATAAAAATGCTTCTTGTGGGTTATCCTTAAGTGATACATTTATAGAGGTACTATTCCAGACTTTTTTGTAAACCTCATCCAGGTGTAAGTATTAATTATTACATTATCTAAATGAAATTTACTGATCTTCAGGATGCAGCACCCTTGCGTCTCAAAGGGAATCACTACATCAATACGCCTCCCGGCTTCGAAACTATTTTCAATGCAATGAAAGGTTTACTCAATGAAAAAAATCGGAATAGGGTAAGTTTTGTTATGTTGTCCTCCTCCTTGCGTCGATACCCAAATTACTGAGGGTCGTGATCTCTCTTGAGCACTTTCTCTCTGATTATCGACCGCCGTTGGTGACGATCTGCGGCGGTGTATTTATTGTGTTATATACCTAATATGTGTAATGTACCTAATTTGTGTTATACTTCTCATTATGTAGTCTTGGATACGTACAAATTATGAATACGAATAAACTATTTTAACACAAAAAATTAAATCGACTTCAAAAACCACATAGGCACTAAAAAGCGAAATATAAATTGCTTACTCATCTATTTAAGTCGGCGCCAGTTGAGGCAAAAAGCTAGTAGATAGATACTAGGTATGTACATAGTAAGTAGGCGAATACTTATTTTTATAGTAGGTATAGAGTGACAACACGAGCAGGACATGTGCCTGATGGAAACCAACATGCCTCCCCATAACATGAAGAGTTCAACTGTAAATAGTTCAATTGAGTGACTGAAAGAAAAAACCAGTAGAGGAAAACACGGTTTTCAAAATACTAAAGCATGAGGACATTTTCACAGAAATGTGTACCCCTCTTGGTGTTTGTAACTTTTCAGAACATTCCATTTTGTGACCGGGTTTTATACTAAATTTGTTTACAGTAGTAACGTTTGTTTGGAAACAAACGTATGGACAGACAGTAGTAACATTTGATGTAGTGGTTGTAATGGTAGAGCTCTTTGCAGAGTCCGCCTGGGATAGATTTATCAGTAGTGCGCAAACATTATTGTGTTCGGGTTCAATGTGTCACTGTGCTCAGATGCTACCACCAGGTACATGCCGTTTTCTGGTCGCTATACTATAAAAAGTGTAGTGAGAGGGCTATTTAACTTTACTGTGTTTCGTTTGGAACAACATTGTTTTTATAGATATTTCAGGACAAAGAGATAAATCATTTCAAATCTCTGGATGGCGCTGTGTGGTGATAGGCAGTTATGTGTATTCCCACTACTTAATATTATTAAACAAGTTTTTTTTGAAGACAGTGTAAATCCATACTATAAATGTCTTTTATTAACTCCTTTGCTTTATTTTCAGTTGTTTGTTCACAACACCAATTATGAAGAAATGTACAAGCACTTACCCAAAGACATCTTACCTGCAGAATACGGCGGTGAAGGTGGTACCACTGAAGAAATCGTTGGTTAGTAATGGCTGATTTACTAATAACAAATGTTTGGGTCTAATTCATAATTAAAAAAACTATCACATTATAATCCTACTAATATTATAAATGTCATTGCTTGGATGTTTGTTCCTCAACCACGTCGGAACCTCTGAACGGATCTGGTTGAAATTTGGGATATAGTTAGATTATAGTATGGAATAGCATCGTAGGCTTCATTTTATCACGAGTAAAACCGTGCGGCCCTGCTAGATAAAAAAATGTTTAAGTGTATCTTTTTCTAAAAATGTGTCTTCTAATATCTGATTCTAAAAAAATACACTTTAGTAGGTATCACTCGATCTTCCGCGCAAGCACGGAAGGGGGAGGCCTTAGCTAAAAATTATTGTTCAAATCTTTCTGTCATTTCTTGCGAGAGGGAAAAGTTGCACAATAGCGCAAAGCCGCACTATTACATACAAAACATATCTGTATCGATCTATTGCCGATCATACTCACACAGCCAAATCACTAATACATAAAAAATAAAGCACCATTCACAAATCTAGCCCCGCCCTCAGCCACAGTATATTATAAACTCCATGGTCCATGCGGACTTACGAGTATACTTTGACAGAGGGGAAACGCTGTGTATGCCTACTTCCCTTCCGTGTTGCTCGCTGGTATCACGATAATATTTCCGAGGAGAGTAAAACTGCAGGTCTACTACGAAGGCCAATGAACGATATATCGGCCGAAGTTATGGACGTTTTATATCACGAAACACAATCGGTCGGTTGATGACACAAAAACTGTCAAATCAGCGTCGGTCGGGATGAACGAAAAGCCCGATCAGATCAACCGACCGATTGTGTTTCGTGATATAAAACGTCCATAACTTCGGCCGATATATCGTTTTTCGGACTTCGTAGTAGACCTGATGTTTTATGCATTTTATCGTTTTGAAAAATATGTACGTAAGACTTCTAATATAACCGGCGAAACCTTTGTTATGTATTTTAAAAATGCAAAAACGAGGTTTTAAAGGCTGCATAGTATGGGAAAATAAAGAACGCAGTTTGTAGTATTAGATGAACACATTTTTTATCGAACATCACAAAAAAACACATTTAGTATACAATGAAAACTGTTTAATATTGTATAGGGTTAGAGCACATACCTGAGAAACTAGTAACATTACGCACATCTGAAACCCTGTAGACCGATAAAGATCTAGAGGCAAGTTACCAATTCGAAACTTTACCTGGGTAGCTTGCTGGCTGCATTACCACGATTAAGTTCATCATAGTCATCATCGTCAGCCCATGTTCGTCCACTGCCACTTCAGCTTGCTTATTCTCAAGGCTATGTCGGTTACCTTAGTTTTCCGTCGGATATCCTCGTTGTGGATTCTATCCTTCAGAGAGACTCCGAGCATAGCTCTCTCCATAGCTCGCTGTGCAACTTGGAATTTGTGGACGAGCCCTTTGTCAGTGTCCACGTTTCCGCCCCATAGGTTAGGACCGCGAGGATGCACTGGTTATATACTTTGGACTTTAGGCATTGAGGCAGTGGCGACTCGAAGATTTGACGTAACTTCCCAAACGCTGCCCAGCCTAGACGTATTCTTCTGTCAGCCTCTTTGTCGAAGTTGTTTCTACCCAGTTGAATAACTTGATCTAGATAGATGTATTCTTGCACAACTTCGATACTGACATTATCGACTGTGATTGCGATTGGGTCTACAAATGAATTGAACATGACTTTCGTCTCGTCCAAGTTTATACCCAAACCCAACAGTCTCGAAGAAACACTTAGGCTCCGCAACATCTCCGACAAGTCTCGCGGCGTCTCTGCCATTATAACAATGTCGTCTGCGAATCGTAGGTGTGAAATGTATTCACCATTGATATTTATGCCCAGACCGTTCCAATTCAGTGTTTTGAAGACGTCTTCTAGTGCGTTAGTGAAGAGTTTCGGAGTGATAACGTCTCCTTGTCTCACTCCACGCTGCAGAAGGATTGGTCTTGTCTGAACACCCTAGATTTTCACGGTCATGTTTGCGGCTTTGTTTATACACTTCAACACCTCGATGTAGCGCCAATCGACTTGGCATCTCTGCAGGGACTCCAGAACAGCCCAGGTTTCGATGGAGTCAAAGGCTTTCTCGTAGTCCACGAACGCCAAGCAAATAGGGCGATTGTACTCTTCGGTCTTCTGTACAATCTGCCGCAGCGTATGTATGTGGTCTACGGTGCTATAGCCCTTTCGAAACCCAGCCTGCTCCGGCGGTTGAAATTCGTCATCATCGTTATCAAATCTTCGGGCAAGGCGATTCGATATGACTCTTGAAAACAGCTTGTAGGCGTGGCTCAGAAGTGATATCGACCTATAGTTCTTTAGTAGCGTTTTATCGCCTTACACCTCTAGACCACGTCTCTGCCGTTATACCTTTTTCGATGACAGCATTAAATAGCTTCCGAAGCTGTTCCAGGACTGGACGCCCACCAGCTTTTAAGAGCTCTGATGTAATGCCATCATCTCCGGGGGCCTTGTTGTTCTTAAGCTGCGCAAGAGCCATCCCGATTTCGGGAATCTCTAAGTTAATAGTTATCAATTCTACTTACGAATTTAACCATACATATTATTATCAGATTACTGGAGGCAGAAGGTGAAGGAATACAATGCATTCCTGGAAGAAGACTACAACTTCGGCACTGATGAATCCAAGCGGCCCGGGAAACCCAGGACTGCTGAAGATATGTTCGGTGTAGAAGGATCATTCAGAAAACTCGAAGTTGACTGAAATATTTCTGAAAACATTTAATTTAATAAATTAAGTTTGATTTTTTCACTTTTGTTTTATTTGTGATTTTCACTTTCTCTCGTCGTTTAGTTTAATCGTTTTATTACACATACGATATTTACGAATGTCAAAGTGGGTGAAATGTTGTGGAAACATTCATTAAAGAGTTTGGGTCAAGTGACAACCATTCCTTCTTTCTTTTCAGTAATCGTCTCGTCATCAAAATTGTATTACCACAATCAACTTGCGACGTCACTTTTTTTTTTATTCGCTAGTATAGACATACAAAAACAGTGATGGAAAATAAAACAGCGGTGCACAACTATGGGTCTATATGTGGTAGCATAACAATTTTTGTACTAATTTAAGTATGCATGACGTTTTAACTAATTATAATTTATACATTAAAACATATTTTTTACTAGCATAACCATATAACATAAAGATAACTTAGCATAATTTTAAAGGCAAACATTGAGGCAAGCAGACGGTACACCTAAGAAATATGGAGCACTTTTTGACTCGGGATGGGCTCCCGCTTCACTACGGAGGTAACCGACTCGCTCTGTGAATGAAATGAAAGAAAAAAACGCTCAACTCACCTACTACACTTTTTTTAAGTACGTCACTGTTTTCTATAAAAAGAAACAAGGATGTGTGTGATATGACCCGCATAACGGTTTTCGCATATTTTTCGCTAACGCTTGGCCTCGTATTGCTGGCTCGGAGGTAACTGACTGCCACCTCCTCCCCTCGCTACGCTTGGCCTCGTCAGGATTGCTGGCTCTACTTCGTATTGCTGGCTCTACTCTTGAACTCCCTGGAGCTTCGGGGTTCCGCATTTTTATAGACACTCTAGGGGTAGTATTAGAAAGACTATTATGAGTCTCGTCAATAGTCGAACCGAATGTAATACAATAGATTGTTATGCTCAAAACACATTACGCCAAACACCGATTATGCCAAAGTTACATTATGACATATATGACACTATTATGCTACATTCATTTTAACAAAGTAAATTAGGAATAAATATGCGTTTTAAAGACCACCCTTCAAGTATGCATACACAGTGGGTAGACTCTAGTCTGGACATTCTAGGCCCAATCGTGATTAGAATTTTATAATCTAAAATTATTTTCCATTTAAATAACCAGGAAAAACCAAAGTAAGTAGTTATTCGAAATGATTAATCTACATGGTATAAATTTATCAACAAGTACCTGGAAACAGGACGGGGGAAAAAATTATATAGATCTTTGATTCTTCTCCATTCAGCAATAGCAAAATATTTACAAATGTTACCAAAAAGAATAGTAACAATAAAGGATCCAAAAGGTATAAATATTTATTAGAATGTAAAGTTAGTGGCGGCGCTAAACAAAATCACATCCTCCTATAACGTTGGTAACCTACGTTGTTTTATCAGCATTTTATTTGATAATATAATCGATATCTCATTGAGTGTTGTATTACAACACGGTATTTCTACTGAGCGAACGTATTCGATTCTTCAAGATGTCTATTAGGCCGCTTCCACCAGCGCTCGCTGAAAAAGCTCGTATTGAACTAAACGAAGACCCTAGAAGATTGCAAGAAGACCTTCAGCACATCAAAGATTGGATAGCGAAGCAGCCACACTTACGGGCTAGAACAGGTAAATACGATTTTATTATACCTACAGTGTCAATTTATCATTCTTATTCTATTAAACAATTTTTGAATCTGTCCATCAGATGGTGATGATTGTAACCTGGGCTCTGAGTGTGAGAAAATATTTGGAATTAAAATTAGGTAGATAATTATCGCATTGAACTCAGCTATAATAGCTTCAGAACTTATGTTACGGCGGCTACGTTTATCAAACAGTTAATATTGATGTATGGTAGATAGCTCAGGTATATTCTCGCCAATTAAAAGCGTGGCCATGAGTCATGGTCCATAAGCTATGGCTATACGCTATACGCAGCGTCCGGATAATGTGGTAGCCTGGTGACAATTCATTCAGCCGCCGGTCGGCCGCCTGTCTATTTCTGTTGGTGTAAACGTATTGAGATGCTATGACCACACGATTTATGAGATATGGGCGTTTCAATGTATCATAAGTATGTATTTACAACTATATATGTATTATATCAGCTATTTGGCTGACATATTACAAGCTTTGCTTAGTTTGGGGCCAGATGGAGCTGTGTGTGAATTGTCAACCAATATTTATTTATTTATTAATGGAAGTAGGTATATTGCATGTAAATTTATATAATAACCATAAGCAACCCACTTTACATTACCACTACTGGGTATCAGACTCTTCTTTCATGAGGAGTCGTGGTCATAATCCATCTCGCTGACTAACTGATGTCAAGTGGCGGGTTGGCGGATGACGCATGTCCTCGCAATATGTCTTTCTTGGAAGTATGTTTTCCTTGTTTTTTTATCTATCATTACCACCACCAAGACCATCAAGATTATAACCATCGAGGAAAAACCCACTCAGGCAACGCATTCCACATCCTAGACGTTCTTATCACAAAAGTAGAGTCAAACCTCTTCGTTCGTGTTTTGGTACGTCAACCATGAAACAAAGCCTTACCCGAGTCCCAGCTTTGGACACATTTAGTGCGCCGTAAATGCTATGCTTATGCGAGTAAATAAAATAGACCAGGGTCCTTGCGTTTTCTTTTAGTTTATGTATATTTTGATTTAGAAAAGCATATAGTATGCTTCAGTCGTTAAGTAATTTTCAGATGACCAATGGTTGGTGGCGTTTTTACGAGGCTGCAAGTTCAGCTTGGAGAGAACGAAAGAGAAACTGGATCTATATTATTCCATTCGGACCACGGCACCTGACATGCACCGCGTCAAGCACACCGACCCTCTGTTTGACGAGATTCTGAGCACTGGGTATGTAAATGGCGCAGAAAGTTACTGTTGGCATGTGATTACGGTCTGACGAAAAATGCTCAATATGGGTGAAAATTACAAAAAAAAAGAAGTTTATTTGTGGTGGAGTTGATGGTACAGGCAGCTTAGGTTTGGTATATTTATTCAGTTAAAAGAAATAGATAGTAGTGACGCCTGAACTAGGGAAGACCTGACGCAGGGGTCACACCAAAGACGCTTACTGATTTTATGTATGCTGCGGATATAATTATCATGTTTATCAGTGAAAATGAGTACCTACTTATACTTTATCTAAGGTACAATTTACTAAAAGTAAAAGAAGTATTTGAGTTAAAAGGCAAATGCCACATAAAAGGAGGAAAAAACTTAACAAAAACGGCCAAGTGCAAGTCGGACTCGCCCATGAAGGGTTCCATAGCAGCGAAAATGTATTTTTAAATATTTTTATATTTGAGTTTTTTTTTAATGGCTCTTTGTGGATTAGCCTCACAATTCCGCCAAAGACACGTTAAATGATAGGCCGTCAAACAAAGAGATAGGGGCCAGTAATATGAGTATTGTACTAAGTATATTTGAGTTATATTTGAGTTGATTGAAAAAGTGGCTTTGAGATATGGACGGACAAACAACGGACATGACGAATTCATAAGAGTTCCGTTATGCTACTTGGCTTCGGAACCCTAAAAACAAATATGCGGGTTCAAGTGTGTATTTATGTTAGTATGAGTGAGTGTGAGATACTTAGTGAGCTTTAAAACCGGCTTTTTTTACAATATTTTTATTACCAAGGACTCTGTTTCGATATATTAAATAAGTGAATGCAGGTAATCAAATACCAAGCATTCACATTCTCTGAAGCTTGTATTTTGGATTTGGCATTTTTGATTGATCAAGTTTTAGATCTGAAATTAGGAAAACGGTGTGCGAAAACAGTTTTAACTCTAGGTTAAATAGCACGAGGATATCTTCTTTTTTTATCTTCGCCTTAATTAAAGCTGAGCTGTTTACAATGATCGGCCAAAGTCACTTTTAGAAAGTGCAGTTGACGTGTGACTAGTTTAAGTTTTCAAAAGTTGTCTAAAATACCAACCGTATGTGGTCTAATTATGCAAACACTCATACTTTAAAATTATCTCTCGAAACGTAAACAGTTTGTCAGAGTATGCAATTATACTAGTGAACACTTACCAATCGAATATGGCGTCCCACAGGGAAGCATTCTAGGCCCTACTTTTTTTACTCTATATGAACGATATCTTAAAATGTAAGCTTGTAAATGCAGAAATAATTGCATACGCTGATAACACTGCCATAATGTTTCACGGCCCAAACTGGAACCTAACACACGCCCACGCAGAAGCAGGTCTATCTGTTGTTGCCAGGTCCCTTGACCGCTTGCTTGCCTTGAACACCTCAAAGACCAAATTCGTTGCTTTTTCTAGGACTTCTGTCTCTCAACCTCCTAGAAACTTTAAAATTGTCATACACTATTGCTCTGAAAACGCTCACTCTAGCTCTCGGTGTTCCTGTGACTCAATAGGATAAACCAAGACCATGAAGTTCCTTGGAGTCACAATTGATGACACCCTATCCTTCAAGCAACCTATACTCAACGTCTCTTTACGCACTAGAAAATTAATCCATGTCATAAAAAATCTGCATGATTGCGCTCCTTTGCCCCTGTTGTCAAATTTACTCTGTACTCTGCCAATCCGTAATACAGTATTGCATTATAGTATGGGGTTGTGCGGGTCGAACTATATTTATGACTGTCGAGAGAGCATAGAGAGCCTTGCTAAAAGTAATGTTTAGAAAACCCTTCCGTTACCCAACAGATTATCTTTCCGCGAATTCAAAGATCATGCGTGGAGTGTGTTAATAGCGCATCTATGAGAGATAACTTAGTGGACACATACAAATTGAACAGTCTAGATGTAGGGCTGATCCAAAGCATCTTAGCTGTGCCTATGTCGGACGTTGCTAGAATGCTTTATGGGTCGGCCCGTAAGTTGTTTAAAGATAGAATTACTGGTATCTAATTACTCGTTGCTGTTATGTAATTTGTGCGTTAAATACGGGACTGACAAAGTCAAATGTGACTCAATGTCCCCAATTAAAATGAGAAAAAAAAGATCATGCGTATCCGCCAACTCTTTGTTTTAACTGAATTCTCAAAAATATATCCCAGTGCAATAAATCAATTAACTTCTACCAGCTCAGCTTCAAGAAAGCGGCTAAAGCATCTCCCGCTCCCTCGTGCTTGGTCTCTAATGGCGAAACGTAGACCCGCTTACTCCCTGCCGTGCATCTTCAACAACGTCATCAGAAAGGGCGACTTCACGGGTCTCAGTTGGCTTGCACTCAAAAGGAAGTTGAAATGGTGGCTTCTTGGTCTCAGTCTAGAGGAAACTGAAATCCTAATTCATGGAATCTACCATAAATTATAATATTAATTTGTGTTCAACTCAACCGCCTGGATTGTCTTCGATACTTTGGATCCTCCGCTTTTGATGGATCACCCAACTCAGTTTACTAGTTTTCGGCAGACCACTTGTTTCACTAATCTATTTTGTATTGTTATTGTATTGTTAAGGCATATTTTATTTTATATTATTGTTCTGTTTAGTTTAGACCTAACTCGCGAGTCCCAAGACACAAGCTTAATCTTAGTTTGGGGCCCATTGGCAAGCTTTTGTACGTAGGCGTAACTTTGGTAAATAAAGTATTTGTGTTTGTATTGTTTGTATTGAATAAAGGCTTTTTCGTGCGGTGGGATCGTGTGGCGGTTCGCCTTTTCAACTAAAATATGTATAGTCGAGGAGAGCGATGATTGTCACGTGCGTCGTACTCGTTAACGGTTGCTGCTAATCGGAGTGGGAGTGCTCGTGAGACGGATCCTACTACTTCCTACTAATATTATTATAAATGTCAATGTTTGGATATATGGATATTTGTTGCTCAATCGCATCGAAACGTATGAACAGATTGGGATGAAATTTGGAATTCAGTCAGATTTATAGTCTGGAAGATCACATAGGCTACTTTTTATCTCATGAAAATAACGGGAACGGGAACTGCGAGGGTAAAACCGCGGACCATTGCTAGTGCTACATAAATTTGAACGAATTTTGGTTGGTCTAAGCTTTCTTCAAAAGTTTAAAGATAGCTTGTTTTAAAAATTAAGTCACAGATATGTAACATAAAGAAAACTTTATACCGATTTAAGTAAAACATTTTAGTTGGTAGTTTTTAAATTTTGTTTCAGAACAATGCTCATTCTACCGAAAACAACGGGCCCAGATGGTCCCAGAGTGACGGTATTCAGACCAGGACATTATGACCCTGATAAGTATAACATCATGGATGTTATTTCTGTTTTCGGGATTGTGCAAAGGGTAAGCATTGATGAAAGTTTACTTCTTGAACAATAAATAATATCAGTTTAAATAGAAAAAACACGGAACTTTCCAGAACAACAAAAATATCATTATTATTTAAGGTTTAGATTACGGCTTTAGGTATATGTATATTTGTGCCACGTCGTTAAAAGGGTTCCTTTAGAAAAATTGTATTGACAACGAGCTTTCAACATTCTAAGCCAGACAAATATATCCAAGATGGATATAGTGATCTGTGATAGATATTTCCCAAATATTTCCAGATACCACGATACCAGTAGGTTTATATCAAATATTTGCTAACTTTTTAAATTGTATTCGTATCCAGTAATTATATTCATACCTATAAGTAATTTAAGAGAAAGATAGAAGTGTGTTTCCAAAATTATTTTCAGATTTTGCTAATGGAAGATGACGCCATGACAGTCGCAGGTACGATGGGTCTTCTAGATATGAAAGATGTTGGCATGGGACACTTTCTGCAGATGACTCCGTCTACGATGAAGAAGATGACCGTTGCTGGTCAGGTAAATGTTTTTGTACAACATAAACTATTTTACTAACAGGAGAAACTTTTAGAATTGTTTCGGTCTTTCAATGTTTTGTTTAGCAACTAATGATAACATATGATTTATTTTCTCCGAAAAAACAAGAACCGACTTCAATTTAAAATTAAATTCAGACACAGGTCGTCTAAATACATGAAAGATTTTTTTTGAACTCTCTCTGAACTGAAAAAAATAATCATCAAAATCAATTCATAATTGGTGGCTATTAACATACAGTACAAATAAATATTGCGTTTAGCAATAGGGTTAATTTTAAAGTACGTAACAAAATGCAATACTTTATTTTATGATCGACGCCTCGGGACAAATCACTTGCATTGTTTCAATGTGTTTAAAATATATCAAAACTAAGTTTGTGTGCAAACGTGATACGGTGATTTTCCAGTGAGATTCGGCTATGAGCCTTCTACCTGATATATGTTCTGTGGATCTTCATAATATGTGATATTTATCTGTGGATTGTTGCCCTATTATAGCTCCAAAACAGATGATTTCGATTGTTTGTTGTGTCAAAAGCTGACTTGAGTCAACCGAATGTAAGCAAGGTCAAATTTTATTTAAAATTGTGTTTTATTACACAACTTACGAGTATGCAGCAAAGAGGGTGTATGATGGCCGGCGCGGGCGCTGTAAAGAGAAATGTCACACAGGACAATTTAGCGATCGCATGGAATAACACAGATGTTTAAAAACACGATAATTAGATCTACAGAGTTATTGGTAATTAGCTTGCATGTTAAAATTATAGGAATATGGGATGTACGTAAAAGTACGTCTTGGGCGTAACTGTAAAAATGTTGTGTGTGCAATATTAGTTGATAAAATGCGAATAAATTAATTGAATACGCGTGACAACTTATACTCTTTTGGTGTACAATTTAGCCCTGTGTGACATTGTAAAAATCGCTATATCGCTTTCTCGGCTCCCGCCCCTTTTTTACCAATACGTATGAAAAGAAAATTGAAAAAAAAAGTCTAATGTCTAAGGGGATGTAAAGGTCTGTAAAAAGCATCGAACTTATACTCTTTGGAACAATTTTTCGTACAAAATTTAAAAAAGTCTAATGTCTAGGTCTAAAAGCATTGAACTCTTTGGAACAATTCGTAAAAAGAGCGCGCTCTATTCAAGACAACAGGCGCAAGAGAGGACAACAAACACTATTCAATCAATCAATTAATCATTTATTGCATAATAATAATGACAAAGATGACATAAATAAGTTACAATCTTAGCATAAGTAGATATTATTAGCATTTACGGAAAAATTCTTACGAAAAGTTGTCACGACACTTTTTGCTATTGTAAGCTGTGCGGCGTCGCATGTTTCTCTGTCTGTCTCCTGTTATAGAAAGCAAGCCAGATATTTTCATTTCTATTTCGCATTGAACAGTGTGGTGTCGTGACGGGCATAGCAATATGACAGAATTTTTTTAATACCAATGGCGTCAGAGTGACAGTTACAATCTTAGCATAAGTAGATATTATTACATGATATGTAAGTAGATATTTCAAGTGTAGCTTTACCGGCATTCTTGTACATTATACAGATATTAAACTAAATTATTTTTAATACCAATGGCGTCAGAGTGAGATATATCTACGAGTATTAATCATCTAGTATGTATTCGTTTATACTATAGTATTATTATATGTTATATAATTTTTTGTATTAGTAGACGTACAGTAGTAGTAGTGAGCGACTCAAACGGCGCAAAAAGTTAAAACGAGCTCACCTCATTTTCAAAAGCCTATCCGAGCGCTTTCTAATAAAATCTGTGTTCTGTGACTTCATTTTTAATATAATTAATTAGGCAAGGTGTTATATATTTTTGGTATCATGTATCGGGACCTATTTTTTGGGATATGTATTAAACGAACATTAAACGAATGTAGGCTGATTACCAGTAACCCTGTAAATACATCTTGTTGAAAACTTGATTATTTAATTTTCTGAGTTAGGTTTACTGATCTTCAGGATGCAGCGCCCTTGCGTGTCAAAGGAAATCACTACATCAATACGCCTCCCGGCTTCGAAACTATTTTCAATGCAATGAAAGGTTTACTCAATGAAAAAAATTGGAGTAGGGTAAGTTTTGTTTTGTTTAAATGTAAACATGTTGTGTCTCCTGATAGCTCCTATCGATGTAATGTATGCATCTATACATGTATGTGTCATCAACCTCAATACTCTTGGACACATTGAAAATGGTACAAACGATGAAAATGAGTAATTACCTTGATGATGTGCATTTTATGTGCAGAAACCGCCTAGGGAATTAGCATAACCTTCTGTGAGTTAAACTACCGCCAAGCAATCATATGCAAACATTACTGTATTTCGTTTGGAAGGACATTGTTTTCAGAGAAATTATAGGACAATAACAACATAAAGACATAAATCGTTTTATACCTCTAAATGGCGCTGTGCCGTGATAAACAATTATTCGAATTCCCATTACTATAAATTATAAAAAAATGTTTTATGAAGACTTGTGTAAATCCATTGTCCAATGTAAGAAATTATTTTTTTTAAATAAAGAGTGACGAGACGGGCCGGACATGTGCCTGATGGTAAGCAACATGCCTGCCACATAACATGACAGCGACATGCAGCTATTAGAACATGAAGAGTCCAAATCATTACCTTGCACTAGACTGCGCTCGTCACCCAGAGATCTAAGATGTTACATCTCTAAGCCCTGTAATTTCTCTGGAAACATTTCAGACGGAAACACAGGAATGTTTGCACATTACTGCTTTGTGTTAGAATAACTGGCAAAGGTGTGGTACTTTCCCAGGTGGATTCTGCCAAGAGTCCTACCACTACAAATATTTTATTCATTCCGTTATTTTTCAGTTGTTTGTTCACAACACGAATTATGAGGAGATGTACAAACACTTACCTAAAGACATCTTACCTGTAGAGTACGGCGGTGAAGGTGGTACTACTGAAGAAATTGTTGGTCAGTAATGTCTAATATACTAATATATATAATAAATCCTTAGGTATAATCTCTATATATAAAAATGTTATGTTGGTTTGTGTACGCTTCAAAAACTCAAAAAGTTTTGCATCGATCGCGCTGAAATTTTAGAATGATGTATAATCCGCATCAAGGATTGTTTTTATCTATTTTTGCATTACAATGTCCCACACCTGCCACAGCGAAGCGTGGCAGGGTACAGCTAGTTCGTGATAAAAAACTACGTTGAAATCACATTTGAAGCATTTTTACTAATATTATGAAATAAATGACAATGTTTGGATGTTTGTTGCTCAATCACGTAGGAACTGTAGAAACTGATCGGGTTGAAATTTGAAACACAGAAACACAGTGTACGTTTATCACGGGTAAATAACGAGATCAGGAACTGCGCTGGTAGAACCGCGGTGCGTTGCTACATAAAAATAAGTTTAAGCGTAACTTTAGTGGTCTCGCTCCGATAGTCACGAAGTGCCGAACTTGCTTAGTCGGCGGCAGCCCGAGCCGAGCAGCCGTCGAGCACCCTCGCGCATGCCGTCATAACGCGATACTGCTCGCTATGTTATGTGAGTAGGCTACGATAGCACTTGACTGAATGCTTGCACTCGGTATGTATGTATGATTGAGTCAGATAGTTCGATTTTAGCTAGGGCTCAGCTTGAATTTCTTTTCAGGTTTTATGATAATTAGCTTAAGTATGTTAGGCTTAAGTTGCTTAGGAAGGTCCGCGCTAATCCAAAAGTCCATTAGGTAGTAGAGGGACCCACCACACGCTACTATAGGTACGTTCTAAAAAAGCAATCTCAGTTTAGTATTACTATAGCTAGTATATCCGAGGAGAGTGAAATGTTTTACGAATTTTATCGTTTTGAAAAACATGTACGTTTTTGAAAAATGATACATTGTATAAAACAGAAGCCAAAACTTCTAACAAAACCTGCAAAAGTATTTTTATGTATTTAATTTACTACATTATAAATTTCAATCCTTATATCCCAGATCTACGCTATATTGAAAATGAGAGATGAAAGTGCTCTTAATTACATTTATTCCGAGACGGTATACCCTTACCTACTAAATAAGATAAAACCCGAAAAAGTTACTTCCCGCTGTCTGCCCCTATGTATCCTAAATTTTTTAAATAAGGAAACGGCAAACGCCGCTTCACAAAACAAAAACACAATATTAACATTTAAACATTGAAAACTGTTTGGTATTGAGCTCATACCAGATGAACTAGTAACATCAAGCAAATCTGAAACCTCTGTAGACCGATAAAGAGAAAATCATTGTATGGTCAAAGTCATTACTAGTTCGAAACTTTACCTGGCTAGCTTGCGGACTGTTTTACCACGATTAAGTTAATAATTATTAAATATACTTATTAATTTAACCATACATATTATTATCAGATTACTGGAGGCAGAAGGTGAAGGAATACAGTGCATTCCTGGAAGAAGACTACAAGCTCGGCACTGATGAATCCAAGCGGCCTGGGAAACCCAGGACTGCTGAAGACATGTTCGGCGTAGAAGGATCATTCAGAAAACTAGAAGTTGACTGAAATATTTATGCGGAATCTTTTTCAATTACTTAATGATACATTACATCTGATTTTTTCACTTTTGTTTAAATTGTGTTTTTCACTATCACTTTTATTTTACCTCTGTGTTACTTTTAATTTTCTGTGAATATAACCCAATGTAGTAGAATCGTTCTATTATCAATCAAATTTTCAAAGTCCAAAGTGGGTGTATAAGTATAAATAAATATTGGTGGACATTTCACACATATCACCATAACCCGAAACTAAACATAGCTTGTACTACGGAAGTCAGATAGCTGATATAATACATATATTAGTTGTAAATACATACAAGTAAATAAATACGTACATACTTATACATATACGTATAGTAGCACCCAGACACAGTACAAAAATTTGTTTTCATCACACAAATATTTGCACTGGGTGGGAATGTTGTGGAAAAAAATCCTCAAAGAGTTGGGTCACGTGAGAACAATTACTTCTTCCTTTTCAATAATCTTCATCAGAACTGTTTAGCCACAATATACTTGCCACGTCACTTTTTTATTTATTTATTCGCTTAACATAGACATAAAAAACAACAATGGAAAATAAAACAGTGGTGCACAACTACACAGTAGGCAGACTAGTCTTAGGCTCAGTCTTGATTAGAATTTTATAATCTAAAATTATTTTCCATTGAAATAACCAGGAAAAAAAGTTCCTCGAAATTATTGTATTCTATTATGATATCAAACGAGGTGGTTAACAGGGAAAATATAATGCAGATCTTTGATTCTTCTAATTCAACAATAACAAAATAAATACCAAAGTTACTACAAATAGTTGTAACAATTAAGCATATGAAAGGTAACCTAACAATATTTTTTTTTGTTAAGTTAGCGACAGCGCGAAACAAAATCATGTCCGCCTATCACGTTGGTAACCTCCGTTGTTTTATCAACATTTTATTTGATAATATAATCGATATCTTATAGTTGCATTGAATGTAGTATTATAACACGGATATTTTACTGAGCGAACGTATTCGATTCATCAAAATGTCTATTAGGCCGCTTCCACCAGCGCTGGCTGAAAAAGCTCGTATTGAACTAAACGAAGACCCTAGTAGATTGCAAGAAGACCTTCAGCACATCAAAGAATGGATAGCGAAGCAGCCACACTTACGAGCTAGAACAGGTAAATACGTTTATATACATATAAATTCATAATACCTACAGTGTAAATGTATCATTCTTATTGTATTTACTTTTTGAAGCTGTTTATCACATGAAGTTAAATGTACCTTTGGAACTAGAATTAAGTAGGTACCTACTTATCGCATCCTGACTTCCTGACACCCTGACCCCAATCTCTGAGCTTCAGAAATTACGTTACGGCGGATTCGTTTACAAATAGATAATATTGAAATGTGTGGTAGTTAGCTCACTTTACTACGGTGTTATCGTCAATCCTAAGTGTGGCTCCAAGGCTCCATCCATGAGCTAGCGTGCGGATACTATCGTGATCTGATGGTGATGCCAGTATCGCTACTACAATGTACAATGTACACGTAAAAATGCGCTTCATTCATTCCGTGATTATGTTGCCGGTAAGGCGTCATTGAGGACGCGATCTATGTCTAATCTTGATGATGTAAACGATTTGATAATAGGGGATAACAGATATGCTGAGATCACTGGACCTGACGTTCTTAGACGTTAGCTAGAGCCTGGCAGGCCTCGTTGCGATGTCGCCATTGCGTTTTATTAGTGAGACAGAGGTCTGAGATCATTATATCTTATCTTATCTTATACCTTTAAACGACCAATTATTGTAGGTATATATATATATGTATATAGAATCTGAATCTCGGAAACGGCTCGAACGATTTTCATGAAATTATGTATACAGGGGGTTTCGGGGACGATAAATCGATCTAGCCAGGTTTTATTTTTTTAAAACATCACTTTATGCGCGTTTTTAGACAATGAAAAACTCCTACAATGTCATTAGAATACGATAACTTATTTCGCCACTGTTCTTTAAGTGTAAATAAGCCCTCGGAGTCAATAGGTCCCGGTTCGAATCCTGATGGTTACACTCGGGACTTTTCTTTTTGTTCTTTTTTTATCTGAGAAAATCTTTTACTTAGAGCCTTTTATAAACGCATTTAATTCGTATCTAAGTACGTAATTCGTAGTACCTGCCTAAATATCATTTTAAAAAACCGAGCAAGGCTCGGTCAACCAGGTACTTAATATTAATTAATGTAAGTAGGTATATTATTCGTATTTGTATTATAACCATAAGTAGCCCAATTTACGTTACCACTGCTAGAATTCACAAGCCTTCTTTCACAAGGAGAGACTCACGGTCATAATCCACCACGCTGACTAATTAGTGTCAAGTGTCGGGTTGGCGGATGACGCATGTCTTCGAAATATGCCTTTCTTGGAAGTATGTTATCCTTTTTGTTTTTTAAATCTATTCTTATAAGTTTACGTTTGACGCGGCTATGTGATCTACCATGAAGTGTGCTTACCTAGAAGATACCAATTCAGTCTCGACTTGAAGACACCAAGACCATTGTAACCATTGGTGAAAAAAATCAGAGTCCCAGGTGGGATTCGATCTTAGGACCTAACGAGCTTGAAATCGTATATTCTCGGTAGGTACCACAGGTACACGTATGAATTGTTTAGTGCTTGTCTGGGTTAGATTCACAAATAATTATTTACTGCCGTGTTTTTTTTTACTCTTAGGAAATGTTTAATAGCAGGAAAAAATAATATTTATCGTTTTTATTTCTTGCTTTGTTTAATTATTTTTTGCTTTGTGGCGGTTATTCCCATTCTATGATTAATTTATCTCTGCAATGACGTCGCCATTCAAATGTAATCAAATAATACGAATGAATATCTTAATTTCCTTCTCCGTAATAAACATTGCCGTCTGCTTCTTTTTATCTAACGATAAACTACACTTGCTGTAAATGCCAGTCACCCATATTCGGCAATTATCAGAACACATTGCTTGTTTAGAGGAGTTTGTTACAGTTTTATATAGATCAGCGAATACGTTTTGGCTGGTTTTACTGTAGGTATTACGGCACTCTATGAATGGCACAATGCATTTCTTGAAGTCTCGCTGAAAAGAGGATACAGGGTCAGAGGGTTATTGATGTTAAACATAATAAAATTACATCAGATACATTTGATCGAATTTTGTATCAATAAATAATGCGAATAAAGTTTTGCACTAGAAAATCTGCACATATTTTTTCGGTTTTTGTTAATTTTCAGTATCTTTAGAAAAACAACAGACAAAGAAAACTTATTTACCAAAAATCAAAAGGGTTAACGCATAGGAAATTTCACTTGTGAGTGCGTGGCTCAACAGTATTCTCATGCATAGGATGTACAGTGTACACTCTGGAAACTAAATTTAATGTTTTTTTGTAATAATTTCCAGATGATCAGTGGCTGGTGACGTTTTTGCGAGGATGTAAATTCAGTCTCGAGAGAACTAAAGAAAAGTTAGATCTGTACTATTCAGTTCGCACGGCTGCACCGGAATTATTTACAGTTAAACATACGGATCCCATTTTCGAGGTCATAGTAAGAGATGGGTAAGTTTTGACAAAAAAAAAAAAATGCTCTAATATGTACATTTACTTCTCTGCAAGTAGTGATACATTTTAATGGAACAACAAATAAGTAATTGGTCCTACAAAATCTTTATATATAAAAATGTTAATTTGGTTTGTGTACGCTTCAAAAACTTAAAAAGTACTGCACCGATCGAGCTGAAATTTTACAATGATATTTAATCCTCATCAAGGATTGTTTTTATCTAATTTTTGCATCACAATGTGCCACAGCGAAGCGTGGCAGGGTACAGCTAGTAAATTATATAAAGGTTTGTTATTTTTTATTCATTCAACTTCTTTTAATTTTCAGAGGTTTTTTTATCTCTGCCCAAAACAGCGAGTCCAAATTCACCACGAGTATCATTGGCACGGATGAAGAACATTGATGTGACCAAATATAGTATACCCGATGTAATGGGAACGATGGAGCGTTTAGAAAAGGTATACGTGTATTAAGTATCTAAGTGGTTATTTTCATATGGAAATTACGTATCATTATCGAAAATAACCCTTATTAATTAATCGATACTGTTCAAAGTGTTTTACAACATCATAAACATATTTCTACGAGTTTATTAATGTTTTTGCCCCAATGACGGGCTAATGATAATTGGGATATATTTGAGTCGCAAGATGTTAGGGTTTGGTAGGTATTTGTCGTAATCGTACATTAAAAACAGTCTTAACATTATAAACCTTTGCCTTCATCTACCCTTTTAATATTGAACTTTATTCATATTCGTGCCCTTAGGTGACTTAGGTATCTACTTCTAGGTAAATACATAAATTTATTTGCAGATTGCGTTCATGGAGGACGACCATTTGACGGTAGCTGGCGGTATTTTAGTCTTAGACTGCGCAGGAGTTTCTATGGCACATTTCTCTCAATTAACTCCAACTTTGATGAAAAAAATGTCTGTCGTTGGTCAGGCAAGTTCTATATGTTTTTATCTATTAATTATTAAAGATATACAATTATGGTCTTATAGCTTATGGTTTAAGGAACTGAGACGTGGTCCTTAACTGTGGGCTTCATAACGAAGCCCAAAGTCACACAGCGAGCTATGGAGAGAGAGAGCTATGCTCGGAGTCTCTTTGCGGGACAGAATCCGTAATAAAGTTCGAAGTCATGTGCGTAATGCCGTAAATTTGAATCGTGAAATCGACATATACCTAGAATCTTTCGAGGTCATGCGTCATCCACCAACCCGTACTTGGCCGGCCTGGTGCTTTATGGTCTTGACGCTCTCCTTGCGAGAGAAGGCCCCCGAGTGCCGGCAGTGGGAATATTTAGTGAGCTGCTTATGCTTAGGTATGTAGTGGCCTCGTGGGTAGAACGCGCTATCTTGTAGTCGTAGGTTTTGAATAAATTATTTGTAATTTGATCCTTTGTTTCACAGGAAGCGTCGCCTCTAAGGATGAAAGGCGTACACGTAGTTAACGCTCCTTCAGCTGTTGAAACTCTTTTTAATTTGATGAAAAGTTTCATTATTGCGAAAAACAGAGACAGAGTAAGTTGTACGAAAGATTACGTTACAGTCATACAATAATACCGAAGTATTGGCGTAAATTTGTATTTTTTTGTACATATATGCATAATTACATAACAAGGACAAAGTTGTTAATGGTACCAATCGTAGCAGAGTCTATATGGAGAAGTACCACACCTTTACCAGCTATTATACCGCCAAGCAGTAATGTGCAAACATTACCATGTTCCGGTTTGAAGGGCAACGTTTCCAGTGAAATTACAGGGCATAGAGATAAAGCATATTACATACATAAAAGAATTAAAAAGAAATATTACTCAAAACTATAAGAGTGTTACAGATGTTGAAAACATAAAAAAAAACTTTAAACCATCAATTGTAGAATGACTTTTATAAAATTGAGGATGTTAATATTGCTTCGGATTATCTTATTGACTTATTGCAGGAAAAAATTGACAAAAACACCAGTCTAAAAAAACATCTTCTAGATTTAAACCTCTGAATTACCACAGGTTTATTAAAATGCATTCGAAAGAAATGTATTGCAGAGACAATCTAAGTTGGCATGTAGCGATGATGACTCTATATTGGCTTACAAACGGTACAGAAATTTATGTAATCATCTTATAAAATCTCAAAAATATAATTATTATAAACGTCAATTAGATTTTCAAAGAAAGATAGTAAGGAAACCTGGAAGATAGTAAAAGAGCTTTCTAATTATAGTACGGATAGAGTTTGTTCAAATGCATTACTCAAGATTAAAAATACTCCAGAAGCGTCGTTAACTGAAGTTAATAACTATTTTACGTCAATTGGTAATAAATTGGCTAAACAAACTTTAAGTAAATTAAACAAAACTGACTTAGAGTTGGCATCTCTTTCATCTAATTCTCAAAGTAATCCAATTCACTCGTTGTCAATATTTTTGACGGACAAGGTAGAAGTTTCCAAATTTCTAATTTAAAAATTAGTAGAGCAGCGGGCTAAGATAACATAACCACAAAATTTAATCAAATCATGTTCAGATACACTGGTGGGGCCTATTGCGCACTTAGTAACCTCAGTTTTTCGAAAGGTATTTTTCCGGAAGCTTTTAAACAAGCCATTGTGTCTCCCATTTTTAAAGCAGGCAATAAAATTGAACCCTTTAATTACAGACCAATCTCGCTCTTATCTGCTTTTTATTAAAATTCTTGAAAAAATTGCAAACAAACGTCTCATGTCTTACTTAAAAAAAAAAAAAATTGGCTAGTAATCAATTTGGCTTTCGGGCCAAAAATCCACTGTTGATGCAGTTCTTAAACTAACGATTAGGAGTCTTTCCTAAAACATGGAAGATAGCAAAAGTAGTACCAGTTTTCAAGAGTGGTGATGAAAATATGGCTAGTAATTATCGGCCAATATCTATAATCTCTACATTTGCAAAGTGTTTTGAAAGTCTAATGTACCTATATATGTACCAACATTTTAAACAATTTATATCTGATTGTCAACATGGTTTTATAAAGAAACGATCCACTTGTACGAATTTGATAAATTATGTTGAGACACTCTCAGAGGCTATCGATAATAATAAGCAAATAGATGTAATCTACACTGACTTCAGTAAGGCTTTTGATAAAATTCCGCATTCTGTACTACTCTACAAGCTTGAAAGTTACGGTTACTCTGGACCCATGCTAAATTGGATTACTTTATATTTACATAACAGACATTTTTTCGTGGTAGCCGCTGGGTTTGTGTCCACTATTCAAACTGTAATCGATTCAGGCGTCCCACAGGGAACACATTTTGTTCCACTATTTTTCAATTATTGACGTGACAACGTCTTATAAATTGGTTTGCCGGGTGACACTTCAAGAAACTGCGTTACGCTCCGCACACGTTATGCGCTCACAACGAGAGCGAGTGAGAGGCACGCGTCCCTTCCACTCGGGCATGGTTAGCCCGCCTAAGAGCGAGAGAGACAGACATAAAAAGTGAAAGGCACGCGTCCCTTCCGTAAAATTATTTTACCACTCAAAGTCGTTGTCACGTAAAACTTTCGCCCGTATACCGACTTTACAGGCAACCTTTTTTTTTATTAATGATCATCCATACTGCTTTACCCATTGCATGCCCTTTGTGTTTGCTGATGATGTTAAAATTTTAAAAATTATAGATACATTTGAAGATGTGGAAAAATTGCAGGTTGATCTGAACAGTTTCAATACTTGGTGTAAACTAAATGGAATGTTTGTAAACTCAGAAAAATGTTTCTAATCACTTTTAGTCGAAAAATTTACATTTTCAATGTAAATTACAGGCTGGGATCAACGGAATTAAAAAGAGTAAAATGCATAAAAGATCTTGGTGTCACGTTTAATGAAAAATTAACTTTTGTACCTCATATAGACAATATTATAAAAAAAGCGTCAAAGATGTTAGGATTCCTAATTAGAAATGGTAAAGACTTTCGTAAACCAAAAACAAAATTTTTATTGTATAATTGTTTAGTCAGCGTTTTGGAATATTGTAGTCCAGTGTGGAGGCCTCACTATGACATACATAGTTTGACGCTAGAGAGAATCCAGAAACGATTTATATGGCACTTGACATTTGCTGCAAAAAAAAAACTAAAATTCTGTCCTTTTTTAATTTACAATCGTTGTCTGATCGCAGAATTTACCTTGATTTAACGTTTCTTCATAAACTGTTACATAGTGGAACAGACTGTCCTGAACTCCTTTCTAAATTCAAACTTAGAGTTCCATATAGATATCCAAGAATGCCAATTAGTCCGTTTGCACCTATATTTAGGAGAACAGTACTTGGTGCAAACTCACCTGTACCTAGGTTGAGTAGACTTGTGAACGAGTTTCAGAAATGTTCGGAAATAGACATATTTGGTGACAGTCTCATTAACATTAAAGTTAAGATAAAAAAAAAATATTAATGAAAGTACCGAGCGTTACTGAAACTCATATCCAATTCAATTATAATTAATTAATAATTCCCCTACACATAGTTTAAGGTATTATCTAAATTGTTTTGTCTCAACGATAAATACTATAATTTAATAAGCAATGTAATATTGTAATTTATCAACACAAAGCCAAAATAAATATATATATAAACTACCCTTCTCACTTCGTACTTGGATCGGAATAGAAAGTGTATTGCGGTCTTTTTAGACCTCCAAAAGGCCTTTGATACCGTATCGATACCAATTCTTCTTGCGCGTTTAAATAATACTGGTGTGAGAGGAGTTACTAACGCGTGGTTTGCGAACTACTTTTCAAATCGTAGCCAGAGAGTTAAAGTTGATAAATATATGAGTAATAGTGCTGCGTGCAGCTATGGCGTACCACAAGGATCCACATTAGGCCCCATATTATTTCTCATATACATCAACGAATTATGTAGACTAAACTCTACCAATGCAGAAATGTTGATGTTTGCGGATGACACAGTCTTGGTTTTTCAAAGTGATACTTGGACGGATGTCTTTATGGAGGCCGAGCAAAGGCTATCAAAGGTGGTTTCATGGCTTGAATACAATTTACTATCCTTAAACGCATCCAAGACGAAATACCTATATTTTAGCAAAACTAACTCAAATAGACCGCCTGATAATTTACAGATCAAAGCACACGTGTTTCCTTGTAATATTTTAAAGGAAAATAATAACTGTAACATTTTGGATAATTCACAAAACATTTGATATTTAGGCGTTATAATTGATGAAAAGTTGAATTGGCGAGCGCATATTAAGTTTGTTGCAAAACGTATTAGAAAAGTAATACATATTTTCAAAACACTAAAATTTGTAGCAGATGAATTGTTACTGATACGTACATACAAGTCTTTAGCTGAATGTGTTATTGGGTGTTGCATACGTGCCTGGGGAGGTGCCGGACAAACAATTATGCTTACGGCAGAAAGAGCTCAAAGAACACTATTAAAAGTAGCAATGAACCTAAGCTTTAGATTTCCAACTACAACGTTATATAAAAAGTGCAAAGTGTTAATTTTTTTGAATTTTTTTTTATTATTCATTTCGTTGTCTTGAAATGGGTTGTGTCAATAATAAAATAATTGCGTTTAATTACGTGTAGATAATAATTACGTTTAATTTTGTTGCTTTTTTGCTTTCTAACAGTATAACTTATTTGCATTTTAATTATACCTAAGTTTGTTTTTATTCTTACATTTTATGTTGTTGAACATCATAATTTAGTGATCAAATGGAAGACGCTGCCTTTTGCACCACAGTATTTACACTAAAGCGAAAGGCAGAGCCACATAATTCATTGTATTTGTATTTCTGTTCTATAAATTATCTAATTATATTTATCTAACCTGTTGTAATGGTGAATAAATGATACTGGGTGACGAGCGCAGTGCAGTCCTAGGTAATGATTTAGATTCTTCATATTCCAATAGCCGCGTGTCACTGTGCTCTTATGTATGTGGCAGGCATGCTGCTTACTATCAGGCACATGTCTTGCTCGTCTCGACGCTGTATACAGTGTCTAATAATATGTAATAATGATTAAGATGATTACAATTTTATATTATAATATTTAAAAAACAGGAGTATTAAGTAGTAGATCTATTGTCGTATCCGAGTTTCAAATAAATGAGCGTTGATGATTGGCCCACTATGCTGGCCCAATAGTGGGATATTTTTATAGAGTTTGAATTAGCAGCAGAAAAATATTTATAAAATTATAATCATCTTAATCATTATGTTGTGACATTATTGTAATTTTTATGCTATAATATTGTATTACCTACATCTACTTATAACATTATATCGTTATTTTAGTTTTACATGCATTCAACTTTTGAAGAATTGTACAAACACATTCCACAAGAAATTTTCCCTGCCGAGTATGGAGGAAGTGCAGGTACTACTGAAGAAATTGTTGGTAAGTTGGTTAATATATGATTCACTATTAAGAACCATAACTTCATAGAATTATTTATGTAAACTAGATTTTGGTGGCTACCGTTCATGATGAATACTGTTGATTGCAAAAATAAATCACGTTAAGTAACATTTTTTTTAATACTCATTTTCAATTTATTTCAGAATATTGGATACGTAAAGTGAAGGAATATAAATCGTTCTTGAACGAAGAGAAAAACTTTGGAACTGACGAGCACAAGCGAATCGGAAAACCCAAAACTGCTGAGGACATGTTTGGGGCTGATGGATCGTTCAGAAAACTTGAAGTTGATTGAACTTGCTACGTCTAAAATATCAATAAATTAAATTATTTATTTTATTGCAATTATTATCTATGTTGATATTCAGATTCATAGCCTATTATTACATATAAATCTATTTATTACCTACCTTTCATAAAGTTAAGAAACCAGTTAGATGGATGAGACAGTGAAGAAATCGGTATTTTTGATTCTCGATATACCTAATTTGTTTGGAGACACCATTAATATTTTTAATGGAGATGAAAGCGGATGAACTGATGACGAAAATAAATAAATTAAAAATTAACTTTCGAAAATAAATGCATGATTACAAATGTTAAGCTAATCTAATGTACCAGTTTAACGGATAAGCATCAACGTTTTATAATTACGTGGGATTGACTAACTAAGAAAGAAAACAAGTGGTAGTGTCAATTAAATATGGGAGCAAAATATGAGTAAAGTCAGTGCCAGATTACCAGTGTGGGGTTTGAAGCAAAATTTGTCAAGGGGGCCTTGGTTTGCTTTAAGTTCTCAGGTTTAGGGTGTTGAATAAAACAAAACTGTTACTAATATTTTTTTCTATATTGAATATGGCCCACCTTAGACATAGCACTTTCAATATAGACGTTCTCAGGTCCCTAAACCTGAGAACGTCTATATTGAATAAAACAAAACTATTACTAATAAACTTTTCTATCTATACTAATATTATAAAGCTGAAGAGTTTGTTTGTTTGAACGCTAGGATCTCGGGAAGTACTGGTCCGAATTAAAAGATTATTTTTCTATTAGATAGTCCATTTATCGAGGAAGACTTTAGGCTTTAGAACATAACGCTACTATTAATAGAAGCGGAGTATGAATCAAGAATGCAACAAAATCGGGAAAAAATATTCCTTAATATACCTTTTTGAGAGTTTTCGTACGTTTCGTGCTTTGACATGACACATGACAGCATGTGTCTAAGATTGCGTCATTGAATATCACAGATTACATACCTCTTGAATATAAACCTTTGCTAATGCTTTGTTGGTACGACCAATTTCCGACAGGTGGCGTAGCAGGTAGCTGAAGAGGTGTTTTGTTTGAAAGCGATATTCTCAGGAATGACTGAACCGATTTCAGTCATTCTTTCACCGTTGTATATGTACGGGGTCCTGACAAGTGCTATATAATGTACCACGGGCAACGCCGGGGCGGACATCTAGTATTGAATATGGCCCACCTTAGACATAGCACTTTCAATATGGACTTCTTTAAACAAATCATGTTTTATATACATCGGAGTAGGATGAATGATGATGACGTTCTTGACCCATCGTGTTCTTTTACTAATTTTAATACGTTTTATTTTGAAAAAGAACTGATTGTTGAAGAAGATGAAATTATGATGATCATGAGAGACAAGTAATTAAGCAGGCCAGTTTTTATTTGGGAAACACGATTCTACATAATTATTTACAAAAATGTAATAAAATTCCATTTTCGCAGGTCTCTACTTCTTGCTATCAGTAACAGTCAACAGTAGCCACATCTGTTTTTAGCAGCTCAGCAAATTGTGCTAAATTACTTATCGAGAATTACTTATAGTGTGTCTAACAACACAAAAATAGAGACATCCACCGTAAACATTTAGTAAAATATTTATCTATCAGCATTTCTAGATAGCCAATTTAGAAATAGATTTCTAGATGACCATGGTCATGGCCACGCCCTCCGGTTTCACCCGCGTAGTTTCCAAAGTGAGCTATCAAATTATGAGTTATTAATTAGGTTTTACTGCTATCGGGAGTTCCTATGACTCCCAATTTTTTCCAAGTGCAGATGTACAAGTTTGTTACGAGTATCACTTAACAGTAAGAGATGTGTTTGAAGACATGATGAAGATGTCATCCCCACTTTGCCAGCTTGAAGAATAATGACTGTGACTGGATTGCTTATGCTGAAAGTACCTAAGTATCTAAACTAACAAAAAGTACCGTTTCTCTTAACTATGGTAATTTTTTTCTATCATTAATGTACGATTCTGTAGTTTTCCTTGGATTTTTTGTAGTGGTAGGACTCTGGCCAGAGTCCGCCGGGGGAAGTACCACACCTTTGCCAGTTATTCTACCGCCAAGCAGTAATGTACAAACATTACTGTGTTCCGATTTGAAGGTAATGTTTATAGAGAAATTACATACAATAAAACATAAATAGACTATATTTTCAAAATAAAAGTTGTATTTTATTTTTAGTATTCAATAGTATTCATATTTTTAGTTTCGCTCTTGTATGCAGTACTGTTCGCACCTTTGGGATGGATCAGCTAAGTATCAGCTGGAGGCCCTGGAATAGATCGTGAGAAGTGCCAAAAGGCTCATAGGCAATGACACTCTTGTGCGAAAAAGACTTCAAAGTCTTGAACATCGCCGAAAAATTGCCAGCCTATCGGTTTTTTATCGGATACACTTCGGAGAGTGTGCAACTGATCTGCATGATCTAATACCACCCTGCCCTTTTCTATCGGAATGCTCGTATGTCGAAAAAGCGACATCGTTTCATAGTCGATGTTCCAAAGACACGAACGAAGAGATTTGACTCTACTTTTGTGATAAGAACGTCTAGACTGTTGTAGAACACGTTGCCTGAGTGGGTTTTCCCCGATGGTTACAATCTTTGTGTCTTCTAATCGAGAGTGAATTGGTTTCTTCTAGGTAAACACGCTCCATTGTAGACCGCATCGTCGCTTAACATCAGGCGAGATGGCGGTCAAGTGTGAGCCTATAAAAGGTAAAAAAAAAAGTAGAAAGTATAACCTTCATACTAAACTCAAACAAACTCGCGGATCTTCATTGTACTGTTTATATCAGTGCGGTAAGTACTTAGGGCAACTTCACTAACTGTAGGTAAATCCTTTGATTACGTGCAAACAATATTCAGTATCTAATCATTTTTTATTTTATTTATCTACTTGTCGTGTAGCTATCTAGTATTTAATTCGTAATTGATTGTAAATCCACGCCATTCGTCCATCATGTCTGTATCTGTGAGACCTCTAACTCCTGCGTTGGCAGAAAAAGCGCGAGTAGAATTAAATGAAGATCCAAAAAGGTTGAAAGATGATTTGCAACACTTGAAGGATTGGATTGCGAAGCAACCACATCTGAGAGCAAGGACAGGTATGCTATCTATCGATTGTTACTAAATGAATCCTATTTGTAACGCGATTGTTGTGGAAATTCTGGGCCGGGAAAATTTTTTTAGGGACAGGAATTGTTTACAAAAATAACTAGGTTCGTGATTATTCTAGCTTATCAAAGGTAACATGCACTGTTCATACTCGTATTAAGATAGGATAATATAAAAAGGCATGGATCCCGGAGTCCGTGGAGTTCAAATATTTTAAAAAATCCTGCTATAATTATGTGAAAGTTTTAAAGATATCTTCCCGTGATGGCGATGTGTCGTGTGATGAAGGGGGTATCTTCTGCTCTCAAACGTGATTGACGAAAGCGATGGCAGACACAAGCCTAATGTATATGAACGGGTGATGTCGTAGGTATGAGGTGACGTTGGTCTGCACATGGCACATAATCTACATAAAAGTAAGAATCTAGGTCAAAGGTTGTATCATAAATGTTAAAAGCAGCTCATTTACAAATTATATAATAAATCCTGATAAAAACAAACTCGTGTCTGTGGTAGCAAAAAATTAAACAATTAATAAACTATGGAAGTTTGCATGTTTATTTATATGTTTGAAATAGTAAAACTAACACATACAAACCAAAATTTGGAACTCGGAATAGGTTATATCAGTCTGGGATACATAAGCATAAGCAGCCCATTAAATGTTCCCACTGCTGGGACTCGGGGCCTTCTTTCTCAAGGAAAGAGTTTAAGGCAATAATAAACCACGCTGGCTAAGTGCGGGTTAGTGGATGACGCATGACCTCGAAAGAGTACATGTCGGTACAATGTTTTCCTTCACCGTTAATAAGTTAGCGGCATTACGCACATTACTTCGAAAAGACAGTCGTGTACGTGGTGGGATTCGAACTCGGGAGGCTCCGGATCGGCAGTCGCCGTTCTCCCGACTAGACCAGCCGTAACTTTAACTTTAACCGTAACCGCCTGGGATAGCCCACAGGAAATAATTATCCAGAAAAAGACAAAAACTTCAAGAGAATCTGGTATTTTTGTAAATTTCACGCGTAGATACTGTATAATAAAACAATCATTTAATGATCGTACCACTACCGAATTTTTACTGGCTGCCTGAAAACAAATATACCTATATACTTTTATATATATATAGGGAGTTGCGTATCATAAACTAAAACAAACTACAAACTAAAACAGTATCAAGGCTTTAATTGCATTATTTATAGATATACTCGTATTTGTGATTGTGAATCGTAAACCAACTGACGCAGGTTATGTTGAGGTGATCAAGTTTAAAAGTATTTATTGCTGTTATTAACTTGTCGGTACAGGTTAAATAATAAACAACTGTTATTTACTTACTGTTTTGTTTCAAAATTAAACATTGGTTGGTTTTGTTTCGAAACCGAGTTCCTTTCATTTTATGAAAAAATAGTTTAGGATCATCATCATCATCATCAGCCGCAAGACGTCCACTGCTGAACATAGGCCTCCCCCCTAGATTTCCACAATGAACGGTCCTGCGCAACCTGCAACCGGCGGTTTCTATACAGTTTCTTACAGTTGTTTCGGATACGATAGAGTATATATTCGGCATGTATATTATTAAAGGAGGACAAAAGTAGATCCAATTGGTTCGTGTTATATTATAGTGCGGCTCGCCAGTTTACTTGAATGAACTTGGCTGGCCACACTGCCGTGTGTCTAGATAAGCAAGAAAATCATCCTACTAACATTATAAATGCAAAAGTTTGGACGTTTGTTGCTCAATCACGTCAACTCGATCCGTTACGTCGGAACAGAGCTAAATTTTGAATTTATTTATCTCAACATTACAGTCAGAAACAGCACATATGCTACTTTTGATCGCGGTAAAATAATGGGAACGGGTACTGCACAGGTAAAAAACCACCACTTGACTGCTACTATATTTATGATATGTAAAGGTGTCCAATTTTAAGAAATTGTTCTGTGTTTAACAGATAATGTTTACTGTATTTTGTCTTGTTCCATAATCATTACTTGAGTGGTAATCATTCCATTATTTTTTTCCTTAAGTTTGATGTATTTTATTTTTAAATTAAGTGTAATAAATAATAATTAATCTATCTATCTATTGCCTTAAAAAAGGTGACTCAATTTTAAAATATAGACATGTGCTAGACAAGACAAATACTGCCACTGATATTTTTAAGAAATTTTGTAGAGGAACAATTTCGTCCTATTTAATTTTCGCGTAACTTTAACCATTTATGCAGTACACGAAAGCTCTAAAAAGGTATTTTTTTCCGTTTTTGCTACATTCATCATTCACATTCCGCTTCTGTCGATACTTACGTACAAACAAACAAACTCTACAGCTTTATAACTAGTATTAGCCCCTATAAATAGAAGAAACGTCTACCTACCAAAATTTGTCAGCTTAATATTTTATAATTATTTAAACCAACAGTGTTATTAACTGAAATGTAGGTAAGAACATAGCAAAATATAGCATATTATTAACGTTATCGTAAATAGTAATCTAATCTAATAAATTAACTTAAAAGCAAGATGACTTTGCCTAAGGATGTGTTTTTAAAATATAGGTAAATAAAAATACGTTTCGGGATAATCCGAGATAAACACGAACTTGCGTTATCGGCGACAATAAATATTTAAATGTAATTTTAGCTACAATTTCTAGTATGATAGGTTGATAGGTATACAAAAATTTTAAGTATTCATCAAAGTTTTGATCTAATGGCTAATGGCCATGTTGCGCAAATTATTATCTGTACTTACCGTTTTGAAAATTGCTTGTTATACATGTACTCACTATTTCGAACAAATTTTGCAATGAGGAACCGGGATCATACAAAAAATGCTCCTTTTAGACTCTGCATAACGTGTTGAATAACTGTTGGTTTTTTACCAAAGAGTTTACATATACTACGTATAGAGTTGGTACAAACACTTTACACCGAAAGCACGGGCAGCATCTGTCTTGCCTTGTCGCTCTTGTGGAAGTGTCATACTTTTGTTGCGGCACATTACTCTGTTGCCATAGAAAGTATGCACGTCATCTGCTTACGACTGACACAACGGAACCGTGTGGATAATCTAACTCTATACGTAGTATATGTAAACTCTTTGTTTTTTACTATTTCAGGTTTGGCCTCACAGTAAGCGAAAGTTGTTCGAAATGGTGTGGTGGCAAGTAGAACGAGCCTTATTGGTCAGCACATTGCGAACCCATGTTCACAATACACGATAAGACAACATCAATGGGGAAATAGTGTGTATTTATAACCACCTTCAAAAAAGGTTTCCCAATTCGACCGTATATATTTTTTTTGTGCAATGTTTTTTGTAAATTTTTAGACATTTAATAACTAGGCCAGCGTGGTAGATTGTGTGGTGGCCTTTACGCTCTCCTCGTGAGATAAGGCTCGTATTCTCAGCAGTAAGAAACATAAAATGGGCTGTTTAAGATTGTTCTTTAAAAATAACAATAATTGAGAGTTCGTATACATCAAAACCGGAAAAGTTTTTTTACTTTTCTTTTTTTACTTATCTTTTTAGATGATCAATGGCTTACGACGTTTTTAAGAGGATGTAAGTATAGTTTGGAGAGGTCGAAGGAAAAGCTCGATCTATACTACACCATCCGTACCACGGCACCGGAGCTATTCAAGATTAAACTCACCGATCCTATATTCGAAGATATTCTGAATTCCGGGTAACTTATAATTCTTTAAATACGACCTCGCTTCGTTTTTAACCGACTTCGACAAAGGAGAAGTTTCTTATTTTTTTATGTACCTATGTTACGATTGTGAATAGATTTTGATGATTATTTTTTTGATGGCAGATCTTTTTTTGTTTGTGTTCACTTTATAAATTTTATCGAAATCATTTAAGCGGTTTTTGAAATCCATAAATCTAAAATTTGCAGACTACGATGATATATTCGTTTACTCAGAAAACGGTCAAAAACTTACTACAATTTAAAATTACATTCAGACTCCACAAAATTTCATAAGAAGCTATTACTACGTCGCATCGTCTAAATACTTAAATATAAGCAAATTTTAGTTTTTGTTAATATTTCAGATACCGCTATTGATTTCGATATAATTTAAATGGGCTCACTTATGAAGTATTTTACCAATAAAATAAAAGAAGTGGTCAAGTGCGAGTCGGACTTGCTCATGAAGGTTTCCTTGTCATTTCTCTTATTGTAGAAGTTCCGGGGGGGATGTAGTTACTACTTTGGATGGAAGAGTCTCTCGCGCATACTATTCAGTTTAGAAAATACTCAAATATGTATCACACCCTGTATCACAAGTATTAAGTCACATTTTCAATCTCTGTATTTCTAACGGAGTATTTCCTGAACGGTTGAAAAAACCAATTATAAATCCCATTTACAAAAAAAAACGACAAAGAAAATGTGAATTCCTACAGACCTATAGCGCTAATACCAGTCCTGTCAAAAGTGTTAGAGAAAATATATTATAACAGCGTGTCAAATTTTTTCGAACACAATAATATTTTTTCTAAAGACCAGGTAGAGTTTCGTAGAGGAAAAGGAATAAATCAAGCCATCTATAAGTTTTTGGATATTGTAACTAAAAGTCTAGACAAGAAAGTACCTGCATGTGCTCTTTATATGGGCTTAACTAAGGCCTTTGATTATGTTGACCATAAATTGCTAATGGCCAAGTTGTACAAGTATGGAGTCAGAGGTAACATCTATAAACTCATTAAATCCTATTTGTCTGACCGGTATCAGTGCACTCAGATAAATATAATCTGTACAAAATTAAAGAAAGAAATAACTTACAGCTCAGAATACAAACTAGTAGAGCATGGTGCACCACAAGGAAGCGTGTTAGGTCCGCTCTTATTTATAATATACATTAACGACCTTCCACTCGCTACAGACCAACCAAGGATCCTATTCGCAGACGATAGCACTATTCTGTTCACTGGCAGTAGCATTATTGAAATAGAAAATAAAATTAAGTTAGCTCTAAACAAGACAATAGAATGGTTGACATCAAATAATCTACATATAAATTTGACCAAAACACATATCATGACATTTCGAAATAAAATTAATAAAATAGGGAAATTGGACATACATCACTCTGGACATAAAATTGAAAATATTGACACAACAAAGTTTTTAGGCCTTAACATTGATTGCCGACTGAAATGGAATGAGCATGTAGATAATGTAGTGAACAGACTCAGTCAGCATTCGTATGGCCTTTACTTACAAATACAAATACAAATACAAAAATCTTTATTGCTGTTTGCAGGTAAGATAAGATGATACAAAACATTTAAATAATTGACCCATACAAACTGGCCTCTTCTTCTAGAGGCATGCAATATGTCTGGCAACGCAGTTTCCATTGGTCTGAATTTATACAATGATAATAATAGTCAGCTGATAGTCTTCTTCTTCTTTCTTTTTTCGTTTTTAACTTTTAATCGGTTGTATCATGTATGTCATCTGATTCATCATGTATTAATTTCTGGCTTCTATCCCGGTGTGTTATGTTAGTGTGATATGTTTGATGAGTACAATTACGCCAACGTCTTGTGCTTCAGCAGGATGATGTTATGGACTTTGACAGGTGTGTGGTTTCATGTAGAATCCAAAGTCTTGCTTACTTTCAAGAACTGTTAATACCGCTGCACTGCTAACAGCTTACAATGGGTATGTTTCATCAACACTCCGATATGGCATAATATTCTGGGGAAATAGCACGAAAAAAGAAACGTTTTTTAAAGCGCAAAAAAATGTGTCCGAGCCATGTGTGGTCTCAAACAGCGAGGAAGTTGTAGACCGCATTTTAAAAATTTAAGAATTTTAACATTTCCCCTGTCTCTACATCTACGAATGTGCAATGTTTGTGCGGAAAAATTTAAGTTTGTATACCCACCTCATTAGTAAACGAAACAAATGTAAAGTTAACCTTCCGTCAAACCGCGAACTACCTTGCTCAATAATAGTGTTGTTTGTATGGCACCTATCATTTACAACCATCTACCTAAATGTCTCCTTGAAATAGATGTAGAACATGTTTTCAAATACAAACTAAAGTGCTATCTCATGGAGAAGGCATATTACAGTGTCGAAGAGTATGTTAATGACAAATCTGTTTACTTGACCTAATGTGAAAATTGGTTGTATGGACATTATATTGTGGACATTTTATTACTCGCATACTTTTATATTTTACATTTTATTGACATTGTATAATTGACATAATTAAAACCAAACTTATGAAACTTGACATTTATAATTGGAAATAACGTTACCATTGATTTATGCCAATTTTATAATCATGCATCTTATTTTTACCATTGATACCTAAGTTTTATTTTAATGTTTTGCATGCTGAAAAGCCGATTATGGAGCTCTGTTTTATATATATACTAGATGCCCGCCCCGGCTTCGCCCGTGGTTTATTTATTATATAGCACTCATCGGGATCCCGTACATATCCAACGGTGAAAGAATGACTGAAATCGGTTCACTCATTCCTGAGAATATCGATTTCAAACAAAAAACCTCTTCAGCTACCTGATACGCCACCTGTCGGAAATTAGTCGTACCAACACAGATTTAGAAAAAAAAATTAGCAAAGGTTTATATTCAATGCACAGATTACTGAAATTCAATGACGCAATCTTTGACACATGCTGTCATATGTCATGTCTAAGCACGAAACGTACGAAAACTCTCAAAAAGGGGAATATTTTTTCCCGATTTTGTTACATTCTTGTTTCATGCTCCGCTTCAATTAATAGTAGAGTTATTTTCTATAGCCTAAAGCCTTCCTCGATAAATGGACTATCCTATAGAAAAATAATCTTTCAATTCGGACCAGTACTTCCCGAGATCCTAGCGTTCAAGCAAACAAACAAACAAACTCTTCAGCTTTATAATATTAGTATAGATACATCTGTAAATACCCATATACGCAAATAAAGAATTGAATTGAATTGAATTGAAAACCTCAATATCATTTAAAAAAAATATATTAATGCGGTTCACAAAATACATCTACTTATCAAGTTTCAATAGTTCTTATAGTTTTGGAGAAAAGTGGCTGTGACAGACAGACACACATGACGAATCTATAAGGGGGGACCCTTATTATCGTATTTTGCCATTTGTCTACGGAATCCAAAAAAAATCATCAAAATCGATTCACAATTAGTGAAGTTTTCGCGTAACATCCATAGAAGAAAAAACACAACTGAATTGGGAACCTTCTCCTTTTTGAAGTTGAAAAGTAAAATATAATTTGTGGCGTGTGAAAATATATCAAGAAAATATAGATTACCTCGAGGATTACCTATTTCGAGGTTAGTCGTCCGTTTCATTATCATTGCTTGATATCACAATATTTTTGAAACCTATTTTGCATCTTTGTCATATTTCTAATTAACGCTTTTTGGTATATTATATTTTCAGAGCTTTCCTAATCCTTCCAAAAACAACCGGACCTGACAGCCCAAGAATCACGTTGGTGAGACCAGGGAAATATAACCCTGATAAGTACAATATCGTTGAAGTATGGGCTGTGATGGGACTCTTTGCGAAGGTCAATAATTCAATCATCATCACTACTAGTACATAGTATAAAACACAATCACTTCCAGCGGGAAGTTTGTGTTTAAAGATCTAAGCATATAATATAGGGACGGACTGACGCTTCAGTCCGTCCCTATATATGCTTAGATCTTTAAAACCACCAAACAGATTTTGATACCGGTTTTTTCAATAGATAGAGTGATTCAAGAAAAAGGTTTTTATGTATAATACGTGCATAAAACACAAACACGGATAATTTTAAAGGTTTCTAATGTTATGTCATAAAAAACACATTTTTGTGCTTACACTGCAAACGCTGGCTGAACCCTATGAGCTAGATCAAAATAATGTACAGCAATATATAGACTAGAGGCCCGTGAACTAAATTAATGGGTAAAATGAACCACCAGGAGACCTATGTGGGATGATAGAAGATAGGAGGGTATAAAGTAATAAGATTCAGCACAATGCCGTCACTTGTAAGCTGACCAACTGAGTGCAATTGAAGAGGGAAGGTTCTAACCCTCGATAATTTCTCCTTGTCGCATGATTTTTGTACGGCGTTATGGAATAATGGATTAGAAAAGGTATTGAAACTATAAAATATAAATTTTAAAATTTTAATTATTAGTTGGTCAGAAAAATTCACGATTTTCCGTCGATTCACAGAGTAAATTTTGTCAATTGATTATGTACGGCATTGGTTCTATACAGTTTTAATACCTCTTCTAACCCATTATTTCGTAATGCCGTACAAAAATCATGCGATAAGGAGAAATGATCGAGGGTTGCAACCACCCCTCTTTAACTGTATTCACTTGGACAGCTTTCAAGTGACGGCATAATCATGAATCTTATACCCTTCTATCATCCTACAAAGGTCTCCTGGTGGTTCATTTGACTCATACATTTTGTTCACGGGCCTGTAGTCTATATCAGCATTGCACCCGTACGAAGACGGGGCGGGTCGTTAGTTAATAAATCCTACTATTACTTTTATATTAAAGGCATAGAATAGATAATATAGATTAAAGGTTTAAAATATAAGGGCATTTATGGCAATGGCTTATTACATGCTCTGTTGGTAAAATGGACTACTACTTATAAGTATTGTACTTTTATTCTAAGTACAATTTAATTTTACTACTTGGAATATGAACTACGCGGGTAAAACCGCGGGGTGCTGCTAGCTTCAAATAAATCTAAACTGTAAAATAGTTTATTTTACAAATTACAGATCTTGTTGATGGATGATGACCACACCGTAGTGGCCGGTAGCGTGTCTATACTGGATTTGGAGGATGTGACTATGAGTCATTTCTTACAAATGACTCCAGCAAATATGAAAAAGATGACTGTTCTCAGCCAGGTTAGTAAATTTTTAGCCGTTTTTTTATAGCGACTGGAGTCCTAGTCTCTTGCTCCTTGTAGTGGTAGGACTCTTGGCAGAGTCGGCCTGGGGAAGTACCACACCTTTGCCAGTTATTGTACCGCCAAGCAGTAAAGTGCAAACATTACTGTGTTCAGGTTTGAACAGCAATGTTTCCAGAGAAAATATAGGTCTTAGAGACATAACATCTTAGATCTATGTGTGACGAGCGCAGTGCAGTGCAAGGTAATGATTTGGACTCTTCATGTTCCAATAACTGCGTCTCACAGTGCAGTTATGTGGCAGGTATGTTGCTTACCATCAGGCCCATGTCATGCATGACTCGTCGCTCTTTCCTTAAAAAAAAAAAAGAATATTTTAGTCAGTTAGTTTATCATAAAACAACAAATGCTGCAACATTTGATGTACTCTCTGACTTAGAGAACTTATTATATACTTTTAAAAGAATCCGTGCTTACTAAAGACTGTACGTTACATAATTACAACTAAATCTATGGTGCTTAGTCATGTATGTATGTATGGTGTCCGGTCAAATTCGACTTAAATTACAGCCACATTCAATAATCTTTTTCAAAAGGAGTGACTAAGACGGACTGGATAGACCACACAAATAAATAACCCATTTAATTGTTAAAAAAAAACTATGAAGTATAACAACTAATCCTAGCCTAATATCAGACCTCATAACCTAATATGAGACAAATCGAGAAAAACTAACCATTTGTTTTTCATTATCTTAATAATTTAATATTAATTTGAATGCACATTTACATACTACTAGGGATTTCCAAATTGAGGTGTGTAAATGCCGTTTATAAAGGATGACTCGTTAAAACAAACAAAAGAAGTTAAATTTTTAGTATTATATAATATCCTAAAAACTGAAACTTCATTAGTAATCAATTAGTCCATTTTCAAAATACACTTTATAGTGTTTTAGCTACATTGTTACCATTATTACATACTAATTATAAGTGCCTTGTCTTTCAGGACGCAACTCCAATGAGAATGAAGGGAGTGCACTACATGAATACACCAACTGGGTTCGAAACATTGTTCAACGTCATGAAAAGTTTCCTCAATGAAAAAAATAGGAATAGAGTAAGGATAAGTTACATATTTAGTTAAGTAATACATTAAAACAAATCGCAATTATTTATAAAACACATATTATAAATAAGTAACATATATTTTTAATATAAGTATAAATATAACTAATTGATAGGTGACTATATTGGTACAACGTATGGGGTATCCTTCTCCGGTTTTAGTTTCAAATACAGACTATTACTAAACTACTATTAAGCTGAATTTATTTCAGCAGAGTTTATGTGTTTTAAAGCACTAATCTTAAGAACTGCTAAACCGATTAAAAAAACTATTGCATATGTAAGGGATCTCTGAGTGCAATATTACATGTTTGTACCACAGGCTAAGCTGTGGCGGACCGCTAATAAATATTATAAAAAACCATTACTGCCTAAGTACTGTCTATCGCCACTAAATAACAAGTACCTGAGTGGTTTAAACATTGAGTATACTTAGATAGCTACAGATGAAGGGCTTACAGTAATATTTTTTCTAAAAAAAAAAAAAACAAAAAGGAAGGATTCGAACCTCTTTATTTTTCATAACGGCCCACCTTCCCGCTTGAGCTAATGTTCTGTCGCGCAGCGTTGCGAAATTTACAGCCGCATTCTAATGTTAACGTACCAGTTGTCTAAAAACGCGCAAAAAATATTCGTTCGAGCCGTTTCCGAGATACAGATTCTATATATGTATAGGTATATACAAGAATTTCTCGTTTAAAGGTATAAAGTATAAGAACTTATGTGTCATCGAAATCCTAATATTTTATGAACATACATACTTGTCGGTAATAATACCGATTTTTCAATTTCATCTGACGTTTTTGGTTATACTATGTAGGTTCAAAACATTGTTTTTTAATCGTGCCATGTACGATGGAGCGCCTTTACACAGTAACCGATCCATTTAAGACTTGCATACTCCCAGATTATGTCAATTAGGACATACCAAATTAGGCAACGATTTTCAGATGTTCTTATTAAGAAAGTGAAGTCAAGCCTGAGGAGTGAGGACATAGCAGCTCTTTCGGTGTTTAAAGTAGAACATTTTAATCGTTAAATAATGTTACTAAACTTTACATAAATCTGGATTTCAAACAAACAATATATTTGGTCGCATATGAGAGTTTTGGCAGTGTTCCATTAATTAAATAAATATTGATGGACGACTCACACACAACACCATCTGACCCCGATAGCTTATACTTATATAGCTTTAAATATATACTTATTATACATAGAAACACTCAGACACAGTAAAAATATTTGAATTCATCACACAGATATTTGCACTGGGTGGGAATCGAACTCGAGCTTAAAATTTCCAGCGTGGCCAGCCTAAAATTTCTTAAAATTAATTCTGATGTTTCAGTTACACGTACATGGCAGTTTCGAAGATCTGTACAAACATATCCCAAAAGATATTTTGCCAGCCGAGTACGGCGGAAACGGTGGAACAGAACGGGAAATCGTTGGTAATTTATTCGTTGATTCTATCTACTCGTCATCACCTGTAATGAATCACCTTATTATAATTGTTTTGCTAATATTATGTAAAGGTAAAAGTTTGGATGTTTGTTGCTCAATCACGCTGGAACGCCTAAATAAGGATAAGAATACTTAATTTATTTGTCGTCAACAAACATTGGTAGATCAAAGAATACATTTAAATCATTCAATAATATCTGTAAACTTGGTAGGACGAACTTGGCACCCATGATACCCACAATGGATGAGGCTAGCTGAAATCTGGAATCCAATGAGATTGTTGCCTGGAATAACACTGGCTACTTTTTGTTGCGAGAAGATTACTGGGTCGGAAATTACGCGGGTAAAACACGGAGCGCAGCTAGAAATCTATATATTATCAGTTATTATCTATATAGAGTTAATGGATAAACAGTCAGCGTTTCTTACACTTTAAATGCCAATTCGAGGCCTAAAGTGTTACGAACATTTTCTGCGAGTATTATAGGGAGTTTGCAATGTGTATATGATGTTGCTCAATGCTCATTTCGGTATATTTAGAGTAGGTAAGTAGGTGCTATTAATTTCTGAAATGTAACTGTACTATAGATACAATTCTTTTTAATGGCTTGAAAAGAATTTTTCTGATTTTTCGTGGGTTGTGAATTGAATTCTAACATCACGCTCGGGAATGATAAGAAATTTTCGGCTAAACTCGGGACCATGACCAGTGGCCATCTACAAATGCGTCAGCATTTCCTATAGGCTGACGCATTTTTAGATGGCCATGCTCATGACCACGCCTTCCGGTATCAAACCCGTGTAGTTTCCAAAGTAAGCTATCAATTTCTGAGTTATAGGTAAGTTTTCACTTCTATCGGCAGTTCCTATGACAGCCATTTTTTTTTCAAAAGCAATGTATAAAATGCTGCTAGCAGTTTATCGCGTAGTCCCAAATATGTTAGCAACATGCAATAAGGCGTAGTATTCGATTTGAGTCTGTTCTAAAAATCTTTTAGATAAATTATCTTAGCACAACAAAACATAATATTATAGAACGAACAAAAAATTTTATTGCTACATACAAATCGTTGCAACGAGTCCGGAAAAAGAAAGTTTCGGCGGCGCTGCATTTAGAATGACGTATTATCGAAATTTTCGGAGAAATAGACTCAGCATGTGTGCTTGTTTACGCAGCATGATTTTTGTCGAACAAGTTGACCACAAATTTTAAATAAATTTTAAACAAATTTTAAAACAGTCAGAAACGCTACTGTTTTTCTCTAGCTCTCTCTCTCTTTCTTGGGTGTACGAAGAGAGCAGAAATACTTGAGGTCATTTGGACACGGCACGGCCCTAACATTTGCAAGGAAAACAAGAGGCTAAAAGTCTACAGTTCTTTGCAAACCTAACCTTACATAAAGCATAATTTTATGAATTTTAATGTATGCATTAAAATTCATAAAATTATGCTTATTTTTGGTGCATTTGTTCTTCGATTCTAATTTGCAGGAATTTGCTTTTAATAGATTTAGTTTATTTTTATTTATTGGTTGACTAGTATTATGTTTGTATAGAACACTGGAAGAACAAAGTGAACGAATACCGCACGTTCTTGGAAGAAGATTTCCAGTACGGCACTGACGAGTCCAAACGACCCGGCAAACCACGAACGGCTGAGGACATGTTTGGAGCCGAAGGATCTTTCAGAAAACTCGAAGTGGATTGAAGTCATAATCACTATTTTTAAGATAATAAACAGTTTATATAAAAGATTTCACAATGAATTTAATTTAGCTTTAATATTTTATCCGTTTAAACACTTAATTAAGGGTATAACCTGTAATTTATTTATGCTTTTGGTATGAAAACTAACCTGTATGCTGTAATATTAATATGTGAATCAAGAACTTTGTACCACATTTTACAAAAAAATGCACGAAAAATTTCATACTTCTCTGAAGTATGAAATTTCCCACATTTATAGTTTATATGGAGGAGGAATGCATAATGCTAATATATTTCATAAATTATTTATCCATAAAAACTACATTAAATCAACAAAAAACATTACACATGTATTTGATACACACACGTAAAAATACTGAGTCTGACTCAAATTAATTTGTTATTTTAATTATGGTCAAATTTCAACCACAGGGCAACCACTGTTATGTACGAGTAGTACTATTATAGCACAGGACAAACGGCTCGGAATATTGCACTTGCTAAGTTATGAAGGCTGCAATTACCATCAAGTATGTATTGATGTTTATCTCGGGGAGAGAATGTATCACGTACTCAGGAAAAAAATATAAACGTATGACGCGCTCTTGCTTAGGTTCCGTATGTAGATTTTTCACATGTTCAACATGTCGCTCTTAGCCTTACATTAAAACATTAGTTTCTACAGAGTCCATATTGTTACCCTTTGCTTTTGCAGAAAGACAAGCAGACTTACTATTCACTAAGCTAATAGTCTTAGTTGATAGTAAGTCTGCTCCGAAGTCTTAGATCGTGGGTTCGATTCCCACTCAGGCCAAATACTTGTGTAATGAAAACAAATATTTGTTCTGTGGCTGGTGTTTCTACGTACATACTTAAGTAAATGCTTTTCTGAGTTTGGGCCTAGATCATGGATGAGAAATGTCTACCAATATTTATTATAAATCTTGCTTAGCTCTAATATCGTATCATGGATGTATAAAAACAGTTTTTTTATACGTCCATGGATCATAATTATAGTTTCTTTATTCACAATTTTCTTCAATTGTCGTTAAACCTTTTTTCGAAATGAATGTTTCTGTTCACTACAAACTAGCTGTGTCGTGCGGTTTAATTTAGAAGTCAATTTTACAAGCGAATGTTTAAGTGTTTCTAATGAATTGGTAACACGTTATTCCCGAGCTTAGACATCCCGAAATTGTCACCAAAGTACCGTACTACATGTTGTTTTGCTGAGGATCTCTGAAACTGCATTTTATAATTTTCGATTTAATTTAAACTGACCTTGAATGAAAACTGGTTCTTTAAGTAAGTTGTAAACCAAAATGCAGCAGTAACGCAACTCCAGTAACGTTTCAACGTACCTGCAGAGCGGATTTTAGATTCATAATTTCGGATATATTAAACAAATCGGAAATGTCGAATATTTCGGTCAGACCACTATGTCCGGAGTTGGAAAAAAAAGCACAGGTTGAGCTCAACGAGACGCCTAAGAAGTTAGAAGAAGGTATAGCTTATTTAAAGGAGTGGATCGCTGCCCAGCCTCATCTTCGAGCACGTACGGGTAAGAAATTCATTTATTCATATATCTATGGCTTCTAAAGTAACGGCTAGTATATTATGATTTATTTTTAGTAGTGGTAGGACTCTTGCCAGAGTCCGCCTGGGAAGATTTTGCCTTTGCCAGTTATTCTACAGCCAAGCAGTAACGTACAAACATTACTGTGTTCCTGTTTGAAAGACAATGTTTCCAGATAAAATACAGGGCTTAGAGATATAATATGTTAGATGTCTGGGTGACGAGCGCAGTGCAGTGCTAGGTAATGATTTGGACTCTTCATGTTCATGTTCTTCAATAGCTGTGTGTCACTATGCTGTTATGTGGCAGGCATGTTGCTTACCATCACATTGAACTCCTCATTAAGACCTGTTAGATTTGGCTGCCACCGACTTCAAATAAATGAGTGAGTATCGCTTATAATAAATTTATATTAATTTATTTTATGCTTTTAAGTGCCTATTTGTGGTTTTGAAGTTGGTTTAGTTTTTTGTATAAAATTAGTTTATTTTACTCTTCTTAGTCCAAAAATAGGTTTTAATTAATGAATTTACACAATTTCGTGCTGATAAGATCGAATTTCATAACTTTTATGAAATCTACTACTACGTCATCCAGATTACGCAAACTTAGGTTTATGTTCATATTTCATAACTGGGTTTTGACCGCACCGATTCTATAAAATTTATATGGGATCATTCCCGAATAAAAGCATACCCTTTCGAGCAAAAAAAGAAATATTAAAAACGGTTCGCGCGTTCTCAAGAAATCAGGTAACATATGTATGTTGGTCGAATTGATAACCGTCTGCTTTTTCGAAGTCGGTTAAAAATTAAATAAACCCTCTGTTAACATTGTTCGTGACCACTTCGTGACAGTTCTAGTAAGTGCAAGTGGAACTCTCGGTATGAGAGTTCAACTGGCATTGGTCCGGTTCATTTGTAAAATCAGTCATTTTGCTTTTGTACATGTAAAACACTGAAACAAAACTCAAAATTAGGTTGTAGTCTATTTTATTCATATATTCATTAACATAAACCCCGAAATGCAGATTTAAAAACATATAATATAATGATATATTTTCAATAACTTGTTTTGACGAATGATTGTATTAAGATTAGTTTTGTCGGAGTAGTAGGTACCAATTTAGTATAATTTTTCCTCCCGATGTTATTTTCGCAAAAATGCATATTTTGTTAGTTTTTTAAAATCTCTGCTTTTTAACAATGGATAAATATGTAAATATGCATACATTTTAAACAAAGATATAGCGTGCGTTAGGTGTTCGGTTAATATATTTATAATAAGGTGAGTTCTTTATCGCATAAATTGACGAGACGAGCGATACATAAATTATGTGAGTCAAGTCCAAATTATTACCGAGCTCTGCATTGCTCCCGTCACCCAGATACTCGTATATACCTAAGCTGATTTGTTTTCACGTCTCGTAATTTCTCAGGTAACATTACCTTTTAAACCGGAATACAGTGATGTTTGTACATTACTGCTTGGCGGTAGAATAACTGGCAAAGGTGTGGTATTCCTCCAGGAGGACTCTACATCAAAGTCCTACCACTACAAGTTCCTGTTTATAAAGTTTATAAATTGATATATCAGTATATATTATCAATGTATATATATATATATATGTAAATAAGCGATGTTTGATATTAACAAACATAATGAGTTCAGAAGATACCTACTATTATTTCAGATGATCAATGGCTAGCGGCATTCTTACGTGGTTCTAAACACAGCTTAGAAAGAGCTAAAGAAAAAATTGATCTTTTTTACGCAATGAGAAGCATGGCTCCCGAGTTGATGGCTCTTAAGTACTGGGATCCCACATTTTTGGAAATATCTAGATCTGGGTGCGGTAATTTTATTTATTAACTAGTCTGTCTATACTTATAATAAAACTGTAACGGGTCGAATTCTGTACATTGAAGATATTTTGAAAAATTTTTTTTTGGGGCACTCCATAGTCGATACTGATGGCGAAACTGCATTTTTTCTTTCATGTCTGTCTGTCTGTCTGTCTTTCTGTATAGAGATCACGCATCACGCCGAAACTACTGATTCAATTCAGCTGAAACTTGGCATGATTTTAGTTTATACTAAGGACATTGCTGTAGGCTACTTTTGATCCCCAAATTCTGAGTGGTTTTCTTGCGGGAGGGGGTGAAAGTCAGAATGTGTATTTGGTTGTAACTCATGTTTGCGTTGTTTAATTTCATTAATTCTTTTTTGTTAGAAAGAACATATTTTTTATATTGTCCCGTCAAAATTTGAATAGTATCGGTCTGGTGGTTCGGAAATTACACAAACATTAAATAATAACGACACGCGCGGCGCGTTCGGTACTACTAACTTCTAAGTATTCTGTGTATCAGACTATCCACAGAATATCTAGATTCTAGAAAGTGCCCACGTGATCGCGTCGCGTCGTCTTAGATGACAAAATAATTGTCAAAGATATATTTTTGTGTGGAAAAACAAACATCATTCGGTTTTAATCGACTTCAAACAAGGAGAATGTTTTCAATCGGGTTGCATGTTTTTGACGTGACAACGTCTTAAATTAGGTTGCGGCTGGGAGTCACTTATGAAAAAGTGTAACGCTCGGTAACGTTACGATGAGTCACCGAACGAGAGAGAGGCCCGCCGAATGCCTTGCGTCTCTCTCCCACTCAACTATGATCGGTCTGCCGCGCGCGCAGCACTAGAGAATTAGGCGCATTGAATCGGCGCATGCTTGTGTCTCTGTCTTTGTCTTTCTCGAACGTTCTTGGCGTTGGAAAAACAAGAAAGCGTCATAATACAAGTTCACACGTGTGGTTAAAGTATCGTCAGCTGTGTCTGTAGTGAAAATGTGGAGTGCTTAGATTCGTCATTTACAACAACTACAACAATAAAGGTAAATAATTGTACACTGATATTTCATTATCGTAAACTATGATTGATTGATTAATTTCTTAATTTCATGAAAAATACGTATAATCTTGATTGCGTATCAAACGTTTCTAAGTCAACTACGTTAAAAGGAACAACTATCGACTTGACTTTCGCAAGACACATTACAGCAGAAACACTTCCTTTCATTTCATATTTCTCCTATCATCGTCCTATCCTCAACAAAATCACTCAAAATAGGAATTAGTTAAGTTTAAGTTTACATGTACAATGTTTTAGTAAACAAATATATTTCTATAGTTAAAATTTGTGCAATTCTTATTTTCATTCAATTCCTTGTTCCTATTGTGCAATTTAATTATATTCATATCAATAAATATTCTACCGAGAAAAAGACGTTGTCACGTAAAATCTTCGCCCGTAAAACCGACTTTACAGGCAACCAGATTTTTTTATTTGGTTTTATTTTACACGATAACTTCGCTAATTGTTAGTTGATTTTGATAATTCCTTTTTTGTTTGGTAGAAAATACTTCAGAGGTGATCTTAGATATCGAAAACAGGAGGTAGTTTTTCAAATATCAACAAAAAGCTAAAATCAGCTAAAATAAAATTAGATCTATCTGTTACGACATAGTCATAGCTTCTTATAAAATTTAGTCGAATGACAGAATTAAATTACCTATCACTGAAGTAGATTTTTGTTATTTTGGAGAAAACATATCAGCATAATAAGTAGCAGCCTAAACAACCCATTAAATGTTCCCACTGCTGGGCGTCGGGGCCTTCTCTCGCAAGGAGAGAGACAAGGTTATAATCCATCACGCTGGCCCTGTCGGTTGGTGGATGACATATGACTTAGAACTTAGATTATAGGTAGATTTCGGTTTCCTCACAGTGTTTTCTTCCCGTTTTAATTACCGGCATTACGAACATGACTCTGAAAAGATAGTGGTACGCGTGGGTTTGAACCCTGGGTCTCCGGATCGACAGTCGCCGTTCTCCCGACTAGGTCAGCTGTAACTTACTAGACCAGCCGTAACTTATTAGAAAACGTATTATTTCAATCCAAATACTGTTTAAAATTTAAAGGTAGTGTTCAACAAGCTTCGGTGACCGAAGCAGACCGTTGTTAGGGTTCTGTACACAAAGGGTAAAAACGGGACCCTATTACTGAGACTTCGCTATCCGTCCGTCCGTCCGTCCGACTGTCACCAGGCTGTATCTCAAGAATGGTGATAGCTAGACAGTTGAAAATTTCGCAGATGATGTATTTCTATTGCCGCTTTAACAATAAATACTAAAAATAAAATAAATATTTAAGAGGTGCACCCATACAACAAACATGCTTTTTTACCGTTTCTTGCTCGATACTAATAATAACGTACCTACCTGTCACAGGTAGACCCTTTAACTATTCACATAATATTTAGTTTTATGTTCTCTTTAAAAGTAATTAATTAAAATAAAATAAATTATTCAGGGGCTCCCATACAATAAAATCCGTTTATTTGCTAATGGTTCAGAACCCTTCGCGCGCGAGTACCATTTGCATTTGACCTGTTTTTTATTTTTCTAAATTGTTGTTAAATCCTATGCTTTCCTAATATTATATAATTATGTCAATGTTTCAATTTTTACTGCTCAATTACGTTGGAACGGCTGAATGTATCGAGTTACAATTAAAGACACATTCTTGGTTTAGCTTAAGTAATACATAGGGTACTTATACATAGGCAATGTTTAGCCTATGTGTTCTGCCAGACTATAATCTAATTCTATTTCAAATTTCAACCCGATCACTTGATACGTTCCGCCATGATTAAGTAACAAACATCCAAACAGTGACATTCATAATAATTACAGGACAACGTTGGACCGGCTGAACATATTTTGAAGGAATTCGAAACAGACGTAGTTTGAACTCAGAAATAGCAAATCGGTTACTTATAAGGTTACTGTGACGTCGGAAAGACTAAGCAAATTTGGTAGAAAATTGAAACAGAGATAACGTATAGTCTGAAATACCACATTTATGTATTACCTATCAACCTGAAAAGAAGCATGGGCCCTAAGGAAACAAATATTAACTATCACGTCAAAACGGCACAACTCAACCATACGGGTTGACATACGAAACACATATAGTTTAGAGTCTAAAATTTCACATGGGCTAATAAGTCTATATTTTCATTTAACTCCATATTAATATAAGCATACATTTTCGTAAGGAACTTGATGTGATGGTAAGGTAAAAGCCAAAAATGAAAAATTGATGCACCCGTTTTGGCGTAGATAATATAGGTGACTTGCGTTCACAATCAAAATAGCAAGCAACATAATATTCTCATTAGACGGCGCTAATGCCAGTTTAAATCTAAAAGCACTAAAGCCCCATTTAA
>CM029770.1:11869418-11919418 GCA_017562165.1 Ectropis grisescens | reverse complement strand
GAAGAGAAAACGTTTCATGTCTCTAATGCGAACTGTAGTCTTATTTCTTGATCCATATTTATGTATTACGTGTTGTTACAGATTCGATAGTAATATAGCTCTACTTAAATTTTAAATGTACTGCAAATAATTACGAGTAATAAATATTTAGTTGTTTTGTTAATTAAAAAATTAGTTTCGTTTGAGAGAATTACAAATGAAAGAGAAGAAAATCACTGAATGTCTTACACATTAGATTTCCACTTCTCACCCTTCTCTCCTCCCCCTTCTCTCGTCTCAGATTCCATTACTATGGAAATAGAGACTCAGGGAACGACTCCACAGTTAAGATGATATTACGAAAGTGGAGTAAAAACGCTTCGTCCGAGTTTTAGAACATCAACCAGACGATGTCGCTTTTTCGGGCTAAGATTGGTCTCAGAGAAAAAAATACACACCTGATCATACTCTCCGAAATGCACTACTCTATTTGCGAAAGATCACGTAAAAAAATTAAAACATTGCGATCAGATTCAAGATACGGTTCTTCTTGACCTGCTTGTACGTTTGTTTCCAAAAGTTAACATCTTTGGAACACAAAAGAGACAGCGAGTTCGGTCTTCGCGTGACTCTTAGATATATGGTATCATATGATGGGGGTTGTAAGTTTGGCGAAATACTATGTCGTATGTGTATTGTTAAGCTAGCCGATCCATAACTGAACGACTAAAACTATCGCTGACACGCACGCGTCGGCCGGACAATGGCGGCGGCCCTTTCATTATTTATTATTATTTTTATTCGAGGAGCTCGGATGATCGATGGGGGCGAAGGCTCGCGGAAACGACTTCTTTGTCCGGAGTGAGATTAATCACACAGTGTATGAGTGAGTCGGCCCTGAGAGCGTATATTCATTAGTGCGACCAATTGCCAAACTACATATGATATGGGCCGTGTTGGGTCAACTAATAGATCCGCAATACCAGAACTGATGGATCAACAAGTTTTACTAGGACTAGTCCTAGAAAATTAGCTCCTCAATGACAATGGATACGAATTCTTTCAACAATATACCTAAATGAGAGAAGTAGTCTTTTTTAACTCAGTAATATTGTTTATTTTTTTGAGTAGCCATATTCTGTTTTAATGTATTATTGTAAATTCAATATGTTATCATTTACGTGATAGGAAACTACTCATGATATGACCCCATTTATAATATTGCTCCCTCACTACATTTACAAGGAGTATTGCGCAGATAAATGTGCCAACATTTCAAAATAGTGGAATTGCGTACAATAAAAAGAATCATTAGAACACCGTTCACGTACGAACTACAATTTATTCCTCGGGCCATTTAAGGAATAGAAATTTCGTGGAAGTTTTACCTTTTTACATGGGAAGCGGAAGGCGAATCGGAATGTATTCTAGACGCCGTATGACGCCATGCTGACTCGGCGATTTCAGACGAGCCTACCCGTAGTCTACCCACCGACGGCACTGCGCCGCTGTCATACACATTTACTATATAAATGTAGGTATATTTTGCTAAATTTGATTCTTCTTTGTTGTGAGCAAACGGCGGATTATTTGCGTATAGTTTCAGGTTGACTGTGCGCTTGGCGACAACTGGTACGATGGATGGCTTGGCGACCGTCGGGCGCGGAACGTGATATAGCAAACAAAACGCTCGGACACCGCGCCTCGCGATGTCAATTAAGCTAATTAAACACACAACGGGGGAAAGCCGTCGCCGTAACTACCCGCGCCGCCGCCGCCGCCAGCCCACAACGGCCCTTAACTGACGCATCATTTTAACAACAAAAGCCATTTCTCACAGATGCGGAAAACAATGCTTCGACTGTTCGCAGCCGCATGTCCGCACGTTCTCCGCATCCGAGCTAACGTTACGTGAAATAAGTGACTGAACACGAGGGAGGTAGTCTACTGAAACCAGCTATGCGATATGTTTTTTAATGTTCGTAATAAGCATTGCCTCATGAAACGCTTCGGGAATAAATGAAAGGGAAGAAATGAACTCCCAAAATATAGGTACACAATATGTGATAATCAATTCAAATAAGTAACTTAGCACACTAAGTTATTACGCACATTTCGATTAAAACTGTTTTCAGACCGCGTTCACAGGCGACAAAATATGCAAACAATGAGAAACATTGTTCCGCTTTAGTGGTAAGTAATTACTCGCCGATGAAATTATGGAAATGAGCGGTGAAAAGACAAATAATAGAATGAGTGCTAACAAGAGATAAGACACGGCTTAATTAATAAAGTTGGCGCTTGTCTTAGGGAAACGCGGTAGACGCGCGCTTCTGAAACCGAATCGGATAATCGCATTCGGTTAATTGAGCGTTAGATTGACGCTATCGGGCCACGAAGCTGGTATAGAGAGCGCCTCTCTGCCCTCTGTCGGCTACTGGTTCCGATCCACTCGCTAATGCGACCAAATCACTGGATCAACGCACAAAGGATTCAACGGGATATAAGAATACAGCGAGATTTTGCAGAGAAGTGGGATCAACTCAAAGACAGCGGGCAAACCGGGTTATGGTTGTGAAAACATCACAAAGGGTTGCAAACGTGCGTCATACTTCGTAAAGAGTGAGAGTAGATAATAGGAGACAGAGACTCTATGTTGAAGGGGACATCTCGCCGATGTACTTTTAACTGTCACGTGGTGATTTTATGTATTGCAATGGGAATTTTAAATCCAGCAAAATGATTAACATACGCAGCGCAAAGAAGCTTGATTCGATTTTACAATTAACTTAAAAAACAAAACATCTCTAAACTCTTACTCCAAATAAAGATTATATAAATGGTTTTTGTTACTTTTATGTTAGATGTAAACCTAACAAATTTTAAATAAAATATAAAAAAGCCTTGTGTAAGTGTTTTTTTATTTTGCTTTACTATACCATTTACTTATTTTATTGGTTGTAATGAGCTGATTTTGAAGAAAAGTGGTTTCGATTACGGGGTTTGTGCCAATTATTTCCAACCAGAACGTGCTTGTTGGTCTTTTTTGTAGGTCAATAGGCAACGCACGTGTGTTTTGTAACATCACTGGTCATTATAGAACAATATTGTAATCTACAGTACATCCTCGTCATTGACTAGGTCATGGTGTTGAACCCTATTGCTCTGTGTGGGCGCTGGCCCATTATTCTCATTAATGCGCATACATATGAATTACCTCGATAACGAACTCGGAAAAACGTGTTGCAGTAAAACCATACTTTATTATTATATCGAGTCAAGGCCGAGTTGGATTGCTTACACAGGTGTGTCGGTCTACGTAGCTTTGCAGGCGTACCAGACATTGAGTAAACACAAAAGCGGTTGCAATAGCTCTTATTACGTACTTTCTTTGGCACGTACCTACTTGAAGCTTATGCAATTCAGTAATAAATCTAATGCAATAAAAGTACTATTATGTAACAATACATAAAGTTGCAAATGAATTATAATGATATGTTTACACAAACAAGTGAAACCGCAGAGATAGTTGGGTTCTATGATTCGCTTTATGCAGCAAAATAATTCAAGGTATTTTTGTGCCGTCGACAGGTTAGGAGTCCATTTCCACTTTACTCGGAATACTTGGTTCATGTTAAGTCAACTAAACAAGACTATAAATTAGTGTATTTCCGTTAACTTGTAGCATTTGGTAGTCACTGAAAATACTGCTAATACTTTCAATGACTTCAACACCCCAATCAATGTGTTCGGTTTTTTCTTAATTGCGCAGATATCGCTTGCATTGAAAAGGACTTCAATTGTAGTATTAATTTTATTTTTATAGATAACGTTATAATAAAGCTTTTCTATCTATCTTTTACAAATGATAATAAGAAAGCACCGGTCTGTGACATAGAAGAAAAATTATTAAGATTATAGTAAGGGCCGAAAAGGTCGTTATGAAAATAAGTTTTTTTTTTTCATGGTGGCGGAGTGACAAAGTACATTATAAAAAGTGTATTTACACTCGACCTCACGCGGCGGACGGAGAAACTTTCGTTTCGGGCGCTTTATGGCCGGAAAAATTGAGAAAAGTTGGAGCGTAACGGCCGGTGGCGACGAGGAACAGGGACTCGGGCGACGGAGACTTTAATATAATATGTAAATCGAACGGCTACGGCGAGACCTTACGGCGTTCGTCGGATGGATGTACACCCGACTCATATCGGCTGGACGTATTACATGGGGAGTCGTAAATTATCGTGGCAAAAGGCGAGGCGAGTTTTACGCGGCGCGGCCGAAGCTGCATAAGCGAAGGAAGACCGAGCAAGGGTTACGAGCCTATGAATGCAAATGAGCGACGCCGCACGGGTTGAGGTCGGTTTATCGGCGGACATTTACATAAAACCGTAGAGCCGCACTTACCCGCCTATTGCCATCATCATATGTTGATTATAAGTACCTGAAATAAAGTTAAACATAACTTTAGGTGGAGCATATTATAATGGCAGAGGAGGAAATCGGCCGCATCTCCGCGGAGAAATCGAAAATAAATTGGATTAGAGCAGTCCTACTTTCCGTGAAGCGATGTGGAGTTCGACGTTGGTTTTAGTAAATCAGGCAGCAGTAGGCCGATTCCGGATTAAGCTTAATTTAGCGCAGACGAGTGAAGACGTGATAGTATCGTGGCATCAGCCCTTTGTTCGTGGCGCCTGCATTAGATCCCCGCCTACCAAACGTGACGTCATTCAAAGGATTCCTTTGTTCTTGGAACGTACATTTCGTGTATTCATTTAAAATTTCTCACTAATACTAGATTTTAGTCCATTCAGTATTACAAACACGAATTGTGTGTGCATTTGTAATGATTATGTTGTGTTACAAACGTGCCTACAACACGATCGTAAACTGGAAGTAATACGCACGCACGTGTCTCGTCGATGTCTGCGATGTTCAATATTAATAGACATGACTGATCATTTAAATAAAAAGATAATAATAGGCCGGTTTCACAATTGGAATGTTGGATGAGGGAATCGTATAAAAATTGTTGCGAGTAAAAACTTGGATTTACGGGATGTTTATTCCCTGCCGGCGCTATCTCAAGGGGAGAAGGCGTCGTAAATCCGTCGGGTTCGACCATTGTTTTATGAGATCTCTCTAGCGTAATCTTGTACAATAGGCTCCAACTATAATCTGTCGCAGCTCAATAAATTTCACCAACCGATACTAATTTAAATTTACACACTTTTTTCCCGCCAGAGCGAAGAGAAAAATCAGAAAAGAGCGACTCTTTATCCGTTTATAAAATCGTGCCAGTGTCCGAATTTTACACGGGTTGACCCTAAACTTTTCTGCTGCGATGTTTACAAGGCGTCCAACTCGACAAAACAGCGATACATCAAAAGTGAGTTACAAGTTAACTGGCGGTATCCGGCACTCACGGCAAAATTTTGTTTTAAGTTGACACGGGTAAAGTTGACGGTGAGACCCGCCCTTGTTGAATCAACGACCATAACACTACTTTGCCATTGAAAAATTGCCCTCTGGGTCTTACAAAGAAAAAAGACACTAATAATAGCAACGTTTACAAGAATCTTTTGAGACCCGATAAAAAAGGAACGGCGAATCACACGAGTCGTAATTCATGGGCATTGAAGGTGTCTGTTCAACAAGTAGGGCAATGAAAGAAGCGGAGGGAGGAGCGATGCAAGAGGACACACTTAGGGCGGAGCTTTCTGAAAAACCAGTAGCGTGTCCTCAACACATAAGACACGAGACAACGGTCGTTCCGCTGTTGCTAGGAGATAACGAACAGATGTTTGTTCGTTACAAGCATCGGGAAACCAGCAGCCGCGTTGTCTGTAGCGGGCTAGTTTGTATCCATTATGTGAAAACTTGAAGCGTCCAAGTTTACAGGCTGCCGCTTGCTATGAGGAGTGGATGTTTAAATTTTACGCAAATAGAAGATCCCGCGAAGACAATAAAGAACGCAAAGTGTACAGTTTAAAAAGTTCTCGCGAATACTCGGCCTGGAAAGTTGGAAGACGCAGCCGGGGGCAGCGCGGGCGACGCGGAGGGCTCTCGTTCGCCGCGATCCCGCTGTCAAACTAAGAAATATTGCCATTCTCTAAGATGCTCTCGGAGTTTTGTCCACCCGAGTCGTGGAAACCATTTAAAACTCTACCCGAACGACGAGGCGCGCACAACTGTCTGCGGATATATTTACGAAAACCCGTAACTCGAAACTAATTTGTCACTGAGGCGTTTTTATGAGAACTAAAACAAAAATGAGAAGTTTGGATTCGCGTGTTTCAAAGGGGTGATGAGAGCTTCATCGCGGCGATATTTTGCGTCGAATGTGAGGGTGTAATTTGGGCGCGATGGCAGCGTCGGTGCTTTATATCAGCGCAGTAATCCGGTGATGCGATCACGCACCCGCTGTATCGCCCCGCACCGCTGCTAATCCTATTCCCGCGACAAATTAATATGCTCATCGGCAGCCGCGTCACTAGATTACAGCGCGTTCATAGCGCGATTGTATTTTAAGTATATTATCCAATTTGGCGGATATTGTGCGTGCGGTAATCCGTGGTCGTCGCATATCCCGACGTTTACCCGCGCGACGCGACGGCACGGCTACGTTGCTTGCATTATCGCACGCTATGATGAAGCAAGCTGGCGAACTTAATCGATTTTGTTGTTGATGCCTGCCAGCCGCGGTCATCCTATCGCGAACTAACGGGATTACCGATCGAATATGAGTTTAGTATGGCGCGCGAATGACTACAGCCAAGTGCTAGTAATCTAGTTGGCATCACACCACGCACGTATGTAAACCCACACTAGTCCACGTAAACCGTTGTCGAGCGGGATTAGTTTATCATGCGGTGTTGTTTCATAACAATATATCATTGTAATTTAATGTTGACAATAGCAAATATGAAACGGTTTCAGTGCAGTGGAAAAAGACTGATGATAATATTATTGAAATTAGCCGTCCGAAACTGAAGATTGTCTGTGATTTCACGAGTGGTGGTCAACAATGAAGCAAGCCAGAGATGCTTTTGAAGTTGTTCGTTAGACATCCTAGACATCGTCCTCTTACTGAAGGGTCCTCCTAGCAAGATCCAGTCTGAGGGCCTCATTACACAGCAAGGTTTTATCTCACTGTAAACTATAGGAAAACAACTACATAGGTTTACAATCTAAATTGAGATGAGAGCTGTAAAGTTACTTAGGTTTTAGTGGTTCGGCCTTAAACTGATTAGGGCCTGAAGAGCATGAGTCAGGGCGAAAACTCCGCAAACTTGACAAAGTTTAACCTCACTTAGGGCAGCTCTAATTTAGGTTTAAAGGCATTTTGCCCACCGATATAATAACAGTAGTATATTAAATCAATTTAATGATACGGAACAGCGGTAGACAGATTATTTGGTGTAAATTTGTTCAGTATGGAATGGGACCGAAACTGCAATAATAATTAAAAATCGGTGCAAGCCATTAAAAAGCGCAGTTTATAATAGGAGAGTGCACCGTCGAGTGTCCTTCATGTAGGCAGTTAAAGAGTTGGAGGAGCACTTGAGCACAAGTACGCACTGAGCGCCACCTCGCGCCGACTAACGAACCTGCCGACAAAAACTCCACTGTGCTCCGCCTGGTGGAGCCGAGCGCCACGGTAATGCGGCTACATACTCACTTTGTACTGCACAAGAACCTCATCAAGGTAATTGTGCGCAAACTGAAGATCGATCCAATGATTCATGTTTACTTTATAAACTCTGCAAACACTAATTAAGGATACCACGCGTTTGGAGGAAAATTGAATTATCACCTACAATTATAATTACAAGGATAATCTCAATTTATATTTAGTAATGTTGTCAGCAACAACAAGTTATAAATAACATTTCAATTTCAGAATGTCAAGCGATAAAACTTTAGTCCCGATCATAACCTTTATCGTTCATAGTTAATAGTTATAATTTGGGCAGTTAATGATAAGAAAACTACAGAAATGAAAAAAGTCGATAATCGGAACAGCTATTAATTTAACGTAGTTCCACAAGAGCAGTAAAAGACAAATGATAAATGATCAATAGCGCACTAACTTCGAGATCCAGATTTTTATATTGTGATCGTGGAACCTAATATCGTTAAGCTGACTTAATGGTTATATTATGCTTAAATAAGCTTCCAAGATTCCAACTTATGTAGAAAAGTAGGGGTTTTTAAATGACGTAGAAAGTTGTCAGAGACAGGATTGACGCGATATCCCGAGTGCAAGATTTTACGAATTTTTTCTCTGGCTTATAAATGAGGTGACTAAGTATAGAAGTTTGATTAACTTACAATATGCTTATAACTTTAACACGAAAATGAACCTAACAAAAAGTGACAGATTTTATGACGTAAGTTTCTAGTAAGTTGGAAGACAATCTCGGTAAGTGTTCATTATTAATTCAGGTGACGAGTAACGAAGCCGATATAGATGAGGAGTAAGGATGGTTCCGGTTGTGAGCTCAGTGTAACTGCGCCGTAATCGCCGTACGCTAGTTTCCTACTAAATAATGAACGCCGAGAGTTCCCGTTTAACAAGGTCCGAGGTTCCGGGTAGCGCCCAGAACTGTCACTTGGCACTCATCTTCACGCCTCCCGCTAATTGAGAGGGGCATCCGCCGACGCCGACACAAACACGAGGAAATGTAAACATGATCGTAAAAACAAATTTCCTAACAATTCTATCGCTAACAACAACAATAGAATTCAAGTAATGTTCCCATAAACAGAAAGAAGTCGTAGAATAAAAGTAGCAAACAGGAATGAACCGCGTTAGAAGTGTCCCCGATAAATCAGCTTTAAGTTTTTAGTGTCTAAGCTTCAATAAGTTCCAATCTCGGCGAGGGAAGTTAGTCTCGCGCCGCCGCCGTCTATCTCTGTCGATATTACATCCCTTCCTGTTCTCGGGAGCGGTACATAAGCACATGACATTTATTATGGATAATGTACGTGCACAGTGCGGATAGTTTGTAGTGAGGTTTGATCGGCGGCTATACATCACGACCGCGCCGCGTTCCCGTGATATATGACCCTTGTCGTCCATCAGCCGGCGCTAGCTGCGCGCTTACATACTGTCCACCTCTGCTTTGCTTTTTGTAGAGACTAATGACAACAGTTACGGGTCCGACGTATCCACTTATCCAGTACTTAGGCTCTACTGCAGTGCGACTACCTGACTACGGTCATTTCGATCCCCTTACAAATGTATAGCAAAACAAGTTTGTCAGTTGGCCAGAATTTACGAGAACTAAGTGAGCAATTCCGTTAAACGTGTAGATTTCGCGAAAAAGGCAAATTCTCTGAATACGATTGTCGAACGTTTTACCATGGACGTTATCCGACTTATCTCGGTCGACTGACCATCGAATCTGTGATTTAATATGTTGAACACACAAGAAAATATAGTGGAGAGACTGCGTCTGGAGCGGCTGAAGTACGCGATGCGATACGAAACCGGTCGGGCTTGTTTATTTTGCACGCATTCCTGTAGGGGCGACCTGGAGCGAGCGAGAGGCATTCCCGGTCGGATCACCACCGCATGGCCTTGAATCCCGCGCAGTGTAACTCGCAAAAATATTGTGAAGCAGTCTTACATTTGTGTGCCGGCAAAATATAAACTAATGCGGCAGCTCGATCTGCGTCATTCACGTTTCCACTAAGAGCAGGTACTCGTTAAGATCCATCTAAAAATAACATAATATTTTTAAAATGTTTTGCTACGCCGAAAATCTTATTGAATACTTGAAAAATATATACTTGTGTCCGTGCCAAATTGCACGCACCGAATACATGTTTAAATCGGTGAGCATTGCATATTTTTCTTCTAATACGATAAAACTGCTTCGTGAAAACAAATATAACAAGCCAGTAGTTTCAGTGAACGATGTAAGTAATTTGTCTAATGAATGAGTATTCTTCTCATTCTCATTATAATAGACAGCTCATCACTAGGCGCGCAGGCTTTGTTTGTGCGGTAGCGTGAATCCATTAGCAGGAAATACGTCATCGCAACCCGTTGACATACGGCTCGGCCAGGCATGAAGTGTGGCCGACTGAGGAGACATACTCGCCGGCATTACATTAGAAACGGTTTGTTTGCGCACAAATAACGCGGGGGCGCGTCCCGAAGTAATCTCGCCTGGTTTCGTGTCACGTCTACGATGAGAATTCACTTTAATTGGCAAATAATACGTAGGCTAATTAAGGATGCTAAGTCGGGCGGAGGCGCGCGTGACGCGACTACTGAACGTATTCAATTATGCAAACGTAGTCGCGAAAGAACATCCGAACTCCCCGCTTCTGTTATTGACCGCTCCGGATAGTCCACCAACTGCATTTGGACTATTTGAGATGCTCGTAAACTATTATTGTCTGTATAAGATATTAACATTACGTGGGCATATTGCGGACTTTCACACCTTTCACTCGGTGGGATGTAAAGAAATTACATTAGTATACAATGTACTTTCTCTTTGTGCAGATAAAATGTGATCGTAAAATAAGTGTAGAGACATAAATGTTGGTGATTTTATACTTGTTTTGTAAAAGGTTCGATATTGCATAAGGTAGCGGGGACAGAGCGGAGGCAGCGGAGTCACGACGCGACGAGTGCCCGCCCCGGGGACTTCGCAATTGTCATGTAAAGCGTCGTCGGGCTCCAGCATCGTGCCGCATCGACGCGGAGCTTTGCCTCCGGCTGAAAATGCACTTTCCGAAGTGATTGCCTGTCAAACCGAGTTATCCATCGCAGGAGGCTAAGTGCGGCAGCAGATAACGATCTGGTAGGAGACGGTGTGACAGGCGGCCGCGCGATACGATCGCAGCAAAAGCGAGAGCTGAGGAAAGTGCCGCTTCACAGTACACATTGTTTTCGTCTCGGCTGCGCACCGCCGCTTGCACCTACCTACGTTTAACTAAACATACTGTACATATTCATAGTTAACTACTAAATTTCGAAGCTCTTACAAGAAATTAAATTGTAGATGGTTCACTCATTCCCTTAATATAATCACGGTGATTTTCGTATTTACATTGATTTGAAGTATCTGAGTAAGGTGTAATCCAACTTAATATATAATATATTAATTTAAGGGGATAGCATTTTTTTATTTGATGATTCGACTGGAGCGACATAAAAATGTTTAAAATAACAAAGATAATCTTAAAAACACGGTTTTTAATAACTTGAACGACGTGGACGAAGTATCGTAATATGGAAAATAATCTCTCAGTGTAGAGGACAATTTACAGAGATCTATTTTACAAGGTAAACCAATTTGCCGATATTCAATTAGTCGTATTTACCTGAGGTTCATCTCCATTATAGTACAAGGATAAAGGGTACTCAAATTAGAAAAGGTATTATACACATATGGTACAACAAAGATGGAATAGACTACACTTTGACAATATTAATGCCTAGATAAGACCTTAATTTGCGAAAGCCTTTGTCGTATGAAAAATAATGTTAACCATTTCATACCAATATAAGTATGAAATGGGTTCTTTATGATTGATTAAGACTGATGCCTGAATAAAATATGTATGACGAAGAAAATAAATTGGCGAATCATTCAACAATACTTTCTAACATTTTATTAACTAACTAGCGACCCACCCTGGTTTTGCACGGGTTTAGTTAGATAAGGATTAATGCTGTTTTGCTCAAAATCATTTCGTAAATAAGCCATAATTTCTCGTAAAAGGTAAGGGATAAAACATGGTTATTGTGGGGTATTGCTAAGAGATAGACATATACCATCACGGACTTTAAATATACATTTTTAAGGCGTACAATGCCTACTACAATATTTTATCTTAATCTATCTCGTAGGGTTCAGCCAGCGTTTGCAATGTAACCGCAAAAATGTGTATATTTACGACATCATATCTAAAATTATCAGTGTTTCTCTATCCATACTAATATTATAAATGCGAAAGTAACACTGTCTGTCTGTCTGTCTGTCCGTCTTTACCGCCTAAACCAACCAACAGATTTTGATGAAATTTGATACATAGATAGAATAGATCCCGACCCTTTCAACCCTTTTTTCGGAACAAAAAGTAGCCTATGTCCTTTACATAGGCTACTTTTTGTTCCGAAAAAAGGGTTGAAAGGGTTATATGTATGTATTATATGGGATGAAAGTTTATATGGAAAACTTCGTCATTGTTGAAGAACTATGAAACTTTACGTCTAGATATTTAACACGAAACCATAAAATGTATGTTTTAGCAGTTTTGTAGTTTCGAACTGTAGTACCTACGGGGGTGGAATTGGGGGTGAAAGTCTGGAAGTTCAATATTATTGATGATAAAACCATGAAACTTTGTATCTAGACACTTGAAATGGAGTCGATAAACGTTTGTTCCAGCAATTTTATAATTTCTAACTATACGGGGATACTTATATAACCGCTTGATACACTGGCCGCTTTTCGCGTTTTACAAATTTGGCGGGAAAACGGGTGTCAGGTTACATAAGTGCGGTGTTTATGTTTCGGCATATGAAGTGCCGCCTTACTTTTACCCGTTTGAGCCATTTACTCTCAAGAGCGTTTCAAGACGCTTCTAGCGGTATCATTTATTTATAATTAATGTACTTAAATAAATTCAAGATGGCCGCAGCTACAAAATGGCGGATAATTTATGTTTTATTAATCCCATCAAAATGGAAATCAAATGAAAGGGCTCAACAAGCAGAATACAATATACTATAAAAAATTGAAATCCAAGATGGCAGCCGCTACAAAATGGCGGATAACGTAGGTTTTATCAATCCCATCAACATGGGTATCAAATGAAAGGGCTCAACAAGCAGAATACAATATACTATAAAAAATTGAAATCCAAGATGGCGGCCGCTACAAAATGGCGGATAACGTAGGTTTTATCAATACCATCAATATGGGTATCAAATGAAAGTGCTCAACCAGTAGAATACAATGTACTATATAAAATTAAAATCCAAGATGGCGGCCTCTACACAATGGCGGATAACTTAGGTTTTATCAATCCCATCAACAAGGGTATCAAATAAAAGGGCTTGACTAGAAGAATACAGTGCACTATACACCCTCAATATTTAAGATGGGCGCAGCCACTAAATGGCGTATCAGACAGAATTTTGATAGTCGACGAGATTTTCATGGTGTCTTATCAAATGTTATGCATGATGGACGCTCGATTAAGGCAAATTAAGAACTGCGAAAATGAGTTTTTTGGAGTAAACGTATTACTTTTCGGTAATCTTTTACAACTGCCTCCTATACAATGATCAGGAACACCTGTTTACAATTCTAATATGAAATTATATATTTGAAAGTAACTCTCTCTGTCCGTTACCGTCTAACGCTTAAGCCACTTAAAGGGTTTGTTACAATTTGGTGCACAGATAGACTAGACTTAGGAAAAGACAACGGCGACTTTTATCACAGAAAAGAGTTGAAAAGAGTGGAATGAGGAGTAAAAGTGTGCATGGAAGGATCTTTGCACTCTTTGTATGCTACTTTTAACCGACTTCTAAAAGGAGGAGGTTATCAATCCAGTTGTATTTCAATTGTGAATCAATTTAGATGGTTACTTTTTTGGTTGGTAGATTATAGTTCAGTGGTGGTCATATAAATTTTATCGAAATCAGTGCGGCGGTTTTTGAAATATGAACAACAAACTAAAATTTGTGTTCATGTAATCAGACGATATATCTACTAATATCTACTAATAGACTCTAATAAAATTTGGTGGACTGTCCCAATATGATTTTAAATCAAAGTCTGTTTTTTGATTAATTTTTTGAGAACATAGTTTTTTTTGTAATTTGTCGTGTAAATTGTACATTTATTAATAAATATAAAACTTTGACTTAGACCGATTTTGATTAGGAAACGTGAATTTGTATGGTAGTAGACATACGAGTAGGTACTGCCTCAATTACTTTAATAAATATGTGGCGCGGACGAAGTCGCGGGTAAAAGCTAGTCAAATAATACATTTAAACCTTTCTCTTGAAACACTCTATCTGTTAGAAAAAATCCCATCAAAATACGCTCGCTGGGCAGTTTTAAAAATAGTAGGTGGTATACTTAGCGCCAAAACGACGAAGGAAGGAGGGAAGGCGTCATACTCGTATTTACGTATGTGCCATCTACTAATCAGTAGATGGCACACACATGGCACAGTTATTAATATTATGTAAAATACTTGTCAGCTTCTATCAGCTTTTATAAAACGAAGTTTATTAAGCGTCTTTTTGTTTTCCGTATTAATCGAAATCACTTTAGAACCAGTATTATTTTATTTACAGATTTTAGACTTGAATTTTGAGCCAGTAAGATTTATTATAGATAAATAAATCAGTTTTGGATTCAAACTGTAGGGTTTTATGACATCTAAATACCTAAGTGTGTGGACTTTGCTCGAAACGCAAAAACAGTGTTTTCTTTCCCCCGTGAGTGTCTATGAATTTGGCGTGTCTTAAACGTATTTAGGTCTTACCTTCCAGATTTAAAGCTTATTAGGAACTATTGAGTCATGTTTCAAAAGATGATAGCGTGTGATGTGACACCGGATCAGTGGTTATATGGACAGGTGCGCCAGCCATGATGCTGAGGTGCCAAGGTCGAGGTGAGCTCCGCATGCAAATGAGAGCAGATAAGTCCCGCTCATTACACCCTTCACCCTGCCCGGCCCTCGCCGGCGACATTACGAGCTCCGCCAGGGCTCCAGGCCGCCTTTATTTTATTACACGGATGTGTCGAGAAAGGAGGTTAATGTCGTCGAATTACACGCATTGTTTCACCTAGCCATCGCCATGGAAACGACTTTGCAAAGCTATTTCTTTCGGGGGAGAGAAACCCATTAAAATATTTGCGTACTTTATGGCCCCATCACTCGACCTTAATCGCAATCTTATTTTTAAGATTTTAACATGCTCAGACATGAAAGAAAAGATTTAAGATGGAAAAATAAACCTGGTGTTGTTCGAAGCTTTAATGAAAAAAATAATGCAATAAGAGGCTGGGCGGATGTTGAGTTTTCTTATCAATGGAGTGAAGCATATCGTGCGGAGTAACTTTGGAGGTATTTACGTGATTTTCCACGTTGGTGGTGGAGACGTGTCTCTCGGGCCTCACCGTTTAATTAAAGGGCGTCGGGGAGGGGTCCGCGGGGAAGGGGGTCGAGGAGCAGGGCATAATGGCGGCGCAATATCGGATGGAAATGCGCGGCATGTAGGAATGCGCCGCGCGCCGCCCCTCATTCGCGAACGATTCGTGGTATTTTTTATTGACGACTCCAGAAATGCTAGTGGAATATAGTCTCTTCATTCTAACAAATTAATCCCACTAAATGACCGCTCGACTAGTCGCTTTTGTTCATTGACTCGCGGTATTTACGTGTAATACTAGTGAACGAACTGATTTAACTGATCTTGCAATGTTTATCTTGAAAACAAAACTGTCACTGCGAGACATTTGAAATTGACTTGAACACTAGAAAATTTTAAATAACTAATTAGTTTTAGTGAATTCATTTGAATGAACACTCTATGAGCAATTTGAACAATTAGCAATTTTAGTAGCTATTCCAAGACAAGTTAAAAGAAATATTTTATTCGATAACTAAGTCGTAGAAAATGGAATTGCGATGTTAACTCTCACAGAACGAGTAAGCTTAAATCAACGTCCACAAAGTGAGAAGAACTGTTCAAAGATATACTTTACCTAATGGACACGGCGTGACAGTATTTTACATCCACACTTCGCGCTGGGTGGAAAGATTAAATATAGAGGTTGACGTTTTTAGACGCTACGAATTCAGCTCGCGGAGTCGTCATGGACCGGTGTTGGTAGCGCATCGGTATGTCACACCAACCTTAGTTAAAACCGATGTTTTATGTATAGTATAGAGTGACGAGACAAACAGGACATGTGCCTGATAGTAAGCAACATGCCTGCCCATTACAGCACAGTGATACACAGATATTGGAATATGAAGAGTCCAAATCTAGCCTATCGCTCGGCACCCACAGATATAATGCTGTTTGTCTGTATGGCCTGTTTTTTACTGGAACCAATGCCCTTCAAACCAGAATATAGTAGTGTTTTCACATTACTGGTTGGCTGTAGAGTAACTATGTTTGTGTTCTTGAGTGAGTGTTTTTATTTAAATTGATACAAGTAGCACCCCGCGGTTCCACCACCCACGTACACAAGTTTCCATGATTTTCCCGGGATAAAAGTTGCCGATATATTATCCCAGATTATGATCTATCTATGCACCATTTTCATCCAGATCAATTCAGTAGTTTTTGCATGAAAGAGTAACAAACACCCATCCATCCTATACAAACGTTCACAAGTCTTATATTCATAATGGGGTAATATTAGGTAGCATAAGTCACTACGTCTATTCCACAGCTTCAAACGCTACGCAATTTTAAAGCGGTTTGTTGATAATCTTACTCTGATGTCAATTATATGATACAGACTGTGAAATTAACTAAAGATCGGCTCAAGAATAAAAAAAAAACTGTCGATAGAAATGAAAACTTACCAGAATTAAATTTGATTGCTTACTTTGATAAGTGAGAGGGCGTGGCCATGAGCATGGCCATCTAGAAATGCTGCCAAATTTCTAGATATCCAATGGGAAATGCTGACGCATTTCTAGATGGCCAATGGCCTTGGTCCCGAGTTTACGCGAAGATTTCTTATCATTCCCGAGCGTGATGCTAGAATTTAATTCACAGTACACGAAAAATGTGTCTGTGCCGCGCTAAAAGAAGTTTTCACTTCAAAGATAACAACAACTCTTATTGGTTCACATATTAGTGCGTTCAAACAAATAAAGTACTTAACAACATTTCCCAAGTTTATGATATTAGTTTCTATAGATACGGTTATTGGACGCTAGTAGTCAATATGTTGCAATAACTTGCCAAGCGAGTGCACGGAGTGAGCTCGAACGCTGGCTAGAGTGCAATCCGAACGGCGAGTGGCGAAATCCGAGAGCGAACGAAACGTGACACCCCCACTTATCACGCAACGTGAAAGTTGGACATCTTATTAAATTCTGTTATTTATAACTGCGTAACGACTCCGCATCCAAGTTTGGATCTTATTAGTATCTGGGGGCTGGAGGGTCCCCCGTATTCGAATCGATTCGAAATCTTCTATCATGTGGAAATTTAAGTGTGCTTGAAATTTAACAGATAATGATTTCGGTGTTATGATGATTTTTCGCGATCATAACAGTGCCTGTTAATTACATACACGATATACATATTTGTTTTAGAAAATCTCCAAAATGTGACATAAGTAGCGATGGATTTACTTCTCAATTGACGAACTTAAATATAATATCTAAAAAAAAATGAGTTGCTAACAATTGTATTCGTTTCTTTTAAGTAATTATGAAAATATGTTTATGACAAGAGTAAAACATGTTTGAGAGTCAAACTTTCTCGTGACGTCACTAAAGGGTCAAACAATTAGCATACATACGCCAAAAATACGATGCAGGCGGAGAGGTGGAACAATTAAAATCGAGCACGACAATTTATGCAGCAATTACTTGGAGCAGGCTGGCGTTCGATCCGGGTCAGATTAAGTGATTTTAAAACTAATGCAAGCGATGGCAATGCGACGAGTGGCACAGCGTTTCGCACAAAGCTAATGAACGTTCCGGAGCAAAACACCCGATGAGTTCTGAACGCTTCCATGCAAATTTCCAAACAAAAAATGATAAAAATCGACATCTTATGCAGTTAAAAAGTTTTAACCATTATCGACTAATTTATTTATCGTCGTCATAAAGCTATTTCATATAATTTATTAACACAGGGAAAGGTCAAAAAAGATCTGTAATACGATGTATGGACATCAACATTTTCCAGTAAAGATTAAAAATCAACATTTCATCATAACCTTCATTGATCAGCTAAATTCGATAGTTAATTTTTCGTCGGAACGCTGATCGCTACAGATGGAGAAAAGCCAAACACTCTGTTAAACCATATATGTAAGTCGGTACACCTACACTGAATTACCTAATTCGATGAGTCAGCTCGCTTCTGTGCAAATTTGCCAAGGAAAATGATAAAAATGAACATTCCGTGTAGAAACAAAGTATGAGTAAGTTGTAAACCATTATCGATCAGGCAAAAAGCGATGGTTAATTTCTGATCCGAGCGCTATATCCTACAATTGGGGAATGGACAAACAGAGCTGTTATACGATATAGATATACCCACACTAAATCACGTAACGGTGCCTGCTATTCGAATGGATCTCGCCGCCGCCGGTCGCCGTCTCGTTCGCGTCTACTTACATTACCTACCTATTCACTGCCAGAAGGCTTACGGACAATCTCGAGTTGGAGATTGGTGACCTTGTTTGTGTACACTAAGTACCGGAGATGTCCGGAATTGTTTCCATCTGGGCTCATATTACAGTTAGAAATATTTTTATCGAGAGCGTGGGTTTGTGTCGTTGCAAAATAAATGAGCGCGTCGCAACGCAATGAAGACTGACTGACTGATTAGCTGGTACGGGCACTGATAAATTTTATGGTTGAAATATGCTAATCATAATTTATACAACAAAGTCAAAGCTTCAAAGCAAATCTATGCTCTTATAAAGGTTATTTTAATTATTAGGTTTCGCTAATACTGAATTTTGTGGTTACAATCTTGGTGTCTTCAAATCGAGAGTGAATCGGTTTCTTCTAGGTAAGCACGCTCCATCGTAGATCGCATCATCACTTAACATCAGGCGAGATGGTGGGTCAAATGCGAACCGAACCTATTATATTAAAAAAAAACTATTTTTTAAAATTCTTCTAATAATTTATATTGGGAATGCTTGCTTGTTTTACTTTCACGCAAAATCTACGCAATTGATCTGGATGAATTTTAGAACAGAGATAAACTTTGTTTTTATTCTGAAGAATTAAACTTTAACAACGCGTTATTCCCGTTACCTTCACAAGATCATATTATTAAACCAAAAAATTAACCGCAAATTAATTGTGCTATTTAAACAAAACATGACAGAATAACAAAGATAACAGACACTTGTAACTTGTCGCTGCAACATAAGTAAATAAATATATAATTTATACTGAGTATTTATTTTGAACTGTTGGAAATGAGCACAACAGATTAATCAACTTCAAAATCAACGTCCCCAAAGGCGCGGAGTGGAACAACAGATCTGCATATAGAAATTAAATAGGTTAACCGGAAAGTTTACAGTATTGTGTGCATTCGAGTCGCAGATTGCTTGAAGCGATTCATACTTTCCAGGAACTGGAAGATGGCGGCGCGCCGAGCCACTTCGCTAATTTTGGACCGTACCTACTTGCTACTTAATAACGCGTGGTTTATACTTCGCTCTACAGTCTACACATTCCGCTGGGAACTTCTTGAGCTCGAGTAATAACGACCCACGATATGTTCTGCTTAAGTACTTTTGAATGTAAAAGTGTAATGAAGAAGTTCCAAAGTACCTATTTAATTAACAGAATGTTGAAAATATTTTGATGATGTTCTAAGTTAAACCCCTTGTATAAAACATCATCCGTGAACAATCATTAAAATATTTTATTGTATCTTCAGATATACATCGTCCCACATTTTGAGTCGTATTTAGATCAACTTATGTCACCTTCATTGGTCTATGGGTAATTTAAACGTGCTTAGCGCGTAAGTAGTAAGTTAGGAATGTAGTGCTGTATAGTTTTCAGTAGAATTTAGCTTTGTTAATAATGGCTTGCCCGGTAATACATAGTTTTATTTTGAAATCACTACATTGGTCTTTTTGGTCAGTCACCGTAAATCTTACTATAATATAAAAAGCAATTAGCTCACATTTCAGAAGCATGAGAAATCATCAGTTGGGGTTACAAGACAAGACTGATTTTGTAAAGCAATTGTTAAACGAAGTTTCGGAAAAAAAACTACCGGACAAATCGGATAAGTTCCATTGTCTAGCCTAAGTATGTCACCGAGTTGAAATAATTTCAATAGACTCGTATGAGAGGAACGTATTAAAATCGATGGTAAGTCAACGTAGGTGGACGTGTCAGTTGCCGCGACTTGACTGTTTGAATATTATGGTGCCGGAGTTCCGTGAATCTATCACTGATGCCCACGCGTGCTGCGAAGAACGAGCTTCAAACCTACGCAAACTTTCACTGGAAGCCCTTTATGTTATGCCCTTTTATTGTCGAAATTGTGCAACATTCTAAGCACGAGGCTTAAGAGAATTATAAGTATGTTTTGTACACGTGCAATGAATAAATACATATTAAATAGGAGTTTATGGAACGCTTGTTTCAAACAAGCACAAAAATTTGGCATTCATAATGTAATGAAAAGACCGTGAGTTAGCTGTAGGTGTGTAAGTAATTAAGTTGTATTTCAGTTATTAAATTGAAATAAGGTCTAATCCGATGTGACCGCACGCAAAGTCGGTAATCACGCAACACTTTAAAACGATCTACTAAAGCGTGATGTTTGGGAACGAATCGATAGCAAGAACACGTAATTTTTGAACAAAAACCGTATTGAAAAGATGAAGTCACTGTCTGTCAGTTTCGCAAGCATTCAAGTTGAGAGCGTATCAAAATGATGACATAATCAATGCTCTACCAACTCTATTGAGCAAATTGATGCAATGTATTTACCTTACGAGCAACGATGATAAAGTGTATGTTAAAAAAGCGTGGGCGTTTAGAGCCACTGCTTAACACCGGTCAGTGTTCCAAGGCCGTTTTAATGTCAGAAAATGTATAGATAGAACGAAGATGACGAGTTTAGACAGAAATCCGGTTTGTGGATGCGACTCATCTTATCTGTCTGCAGGTATCAATTCGCGCGTGGGTGAGGTTTAAGTGAATAAGGCAATAAGCTCGGTTTAATCAACACAACACGTAGCCTAATCAAATATGACCCCCTCGTCATATCGCGTAATTGAAGGCTTAATCACGGGAGACGTTTCAGGAGCGGCAGGTTGTTCCGTGTCGGTTTCGCGGGCAGGAACGTCGCGGGTCTGTTTGATCTACCCTCGATTACGCGCGCCGTTGAGGCGGTGACAACTTTCGCGCAGATTACGCAGACATACCTAATTGGGCTTGAGTAGCTCGACCGACAATCGGCACAAACTTATCTGGTATCTTAGCCAATTCTATACGCCGAGATAAAATCCAATAATCAAACAAAAGTAATTTTTCCTTTTCCGAGATAGTTGAGATTACTTTTGCGAACAGACAATATCTGAGATTGTTTTTTAAAATAATGTGTATTGGGAGTGTGTGTTCAGTAAACATTGATGGGAATGAACGAAGTTTTTCGCTTTACCCGATTAAGGGCGGGCGGCGCGCCGCGCCGTCGGAGCGGGCGCAGTGCTTCAAAGAGAGTACTAGTGCGCCCCCACAAAGCCCTTGTTTACTTTTTCGTCCTTTCAGTTAAATATCTGGACGCTCCATCGCCGGTCAACAGTATAAGCGGCGTCCTCCACCGCCGAGATGGTTTTTATCGCGCAGATTAGCACCGAAGCGACGTACGCTGCACTACTTCACATCCTCGAGGGGATTATTTAAAGTTTCCTTCAGCCACTGCCTCGCTCGACTCGTGTGTGGTTTCAGCTCTATAGGAGTTGTAAGGAAATTATTTACACAGCATGTAGTTCTATTTAGGAGTTAGACGAAGGATATACATTTATTGGTAACAGAAAAGGTTTTTGGATAATACTTTCCGATTAACGGGGATACGGTGTTTGGTTTAGACTACGGTTTTAGCGCAAGAGGTTTAGAAGACGTTGCTTTTGTTTATAAGACACAGTATGTTCGATCGATTATTTATGCGATACCATGATACTCAATACCCGCACAATGCACGTCAACCCTTTTGTTTGCCATTTTGGGTAAACACGAAGCGTTGCTTATACCAAATTTAACTATCTTCACGTACGTCCCGATTAACGTCCCTGCTTTAAAACGGCTCCAGTGCTAGATATTTTGAATAGAGTATAATTGGATGATACGAAAAACATATTTCGAAATATTGGGCAGACATGGAGGAATGCCAAAACCGAGAAAAAGTATTGTCGTGATTTATCGCTGCTGAAATGTGGGAGGTGGTAAAAATATCCAACGGAAAGTGTTTCAAAATCTACTCGACGGTACAACGTGTCAGCAGTCGCCTACGGTACGGAAGAAGGTAGAAGCGACGTCGCCCAGAGTTAGAGCGGTGCAAACATGGGCTGATCCCGAGCATATTGAATAGAGAGCAACCAAAGCAGACGCAAAAATCTTCGACAAGAGAGCGCGCCGAGCGCTACGTTCCCGCTCCGATCTCGGTGCGTTTTATCTCTTGATCGCGTTATTCAACCGAGCATCAAAGGAAAATACGAAGGGGAAATATTAAGAAATGAAAAGTGCCTTTTAGTTATCACAATTTCTTTGTTTAGAAAACGAAATTCAGTACCGAAATTGTCCATTCGGAAACTGTTTAACCGTAGTACTTGTTGTACTGGTATTGTACTGGAATTACGTCAATATAGCAAATGGTGAACGTGACTACTATTTTGTTTCCACTGCAAAACGAATGAATTTGACGATAATTTTGTAAATTGTAGCGAGTGGACACGAGCGAGATAAGGTGAATGCCAGCGGCGATGCAACTCCAACGGTTGCGCGGCTTGCCGCCCGGTGTAGATGCGTGTTTACATTTCGGTTTTAATTTTTATCGCCCTCCAGTTGCCCGAAATACCTACGCGTTATCACGTCGCTCTACCAAGCTGATAACGCCTCATAACGTAATAAGCGAGCAAAGTTACCGATAAACCGTTTCGATTGAGAGACCATCGCAATTTCTAGGGTCCGTATGTTCAGTAATTATTTTGCGAGAAGTAGGATTACATCTCCTAAATTACTTTGTTATCTTCGTAAAATATCTTTATTACAGTTCGTCGTCGGCAAGTCATCGTCCTGCTCATTATGTTAGCGTGATGCCAATTCCCATACAATAGCAGACTACGTCTCGGCGGCGGCGTGGTGGCGGCGCGGCGGGTGACGTCACTCCACGCTAGCCTTGAGATTGAGGTCGGCGAGCGAATGGCGGCGGCGAAATGTCGCCTTGAGGGGTTGTTCTTGTTCAACCGGAAAATCACAATTGTATGCGTTTTCAAGTCTTGAAAACTCGCTTAACTTATCGATTTTCTGCGAACCGCTCATTGTCTGAGTGAAATCTGGTTAAGTTTGAATATCTACATGATAAATGTTTAAAAGACTCACCTTGATACTGTCGTAGCAAGCGGTGACTCTTCCGTTCTGCACCTCGACGGTGGCCGGGGGATGGGCGAACTTGCACTCGGTGTCCGGCCGCGAGCACTTGTTCCGCTGGAACTCCCGGCACACTTCGAGCTGCAGCCAGCGAGAGTCTTTTCCGTTGAGGAGGCTATTCATGTTCACCATGGTGGCCATCGTAGGCACAAAAGTCAAGGAGGGCGGGAGATGGTCGCGCAGTTACGCAGAGGTAGCGCGGCGCATAGGCCGGCGGGCGAGCGCGGGAGCGCGCTCCGGGCATGCACCGGAGGAGCTAGGCACTCTCAGCTGCACGACACGTCTCACTGCCACACACTAGCACACGCGCGACAACGGCTAAAACGCGGCCTCCGACTACTTACTATACGATTAATATTAATAATTACGTTAGAAAGACACCGACGTTGCAAGCTTATTTAGGCGAGTATTAAATTAATATTATCACACGCGATCTTATCGTTGATTGTCGAGTTTAGTAGAGGGCGAGGTGTGTTTGGTGCGCGAGCATGGCGGCAGCCTGTGCGGAACTGGGCGGGCGACGGTGGGGCGCGAAAAAAGCTAGATTAGCGGCTCGGCGGTCAGCGAGCAAGCCGGTGCGGTGCGGGGCTCAACTCTGCGAACAACAAAACACACTGGTTACTCTCCGGGCATGGCGCCCCGGAGCCAAGCTCAAGCGGCTACCGGGTTAGCAAGCTAGCGCGGCGGCCGCTCTCCAGGCGGACGCAGGCGGCAGGTTCTAGGCGACCAGTGTCAACTTCTTATTCTATCGCCTTGTTATTTAGCCACCACATTATGCTTTGTCAACTATGTGAGGTGCGCAAGAGGAATTAGCTGTTATCAAAACTTTCAACTGGATGCTGGCTCAAGTACCTTGATACCGATGAACGTCGCCTCGAACCTGCTGCCTGGTCATCAATATCGGGATTGGGCTCTAATGATCGGAATGAACTTATGACATAGTATGATAAAGCAGGTCATGACAAATATTGTCTGTAGCTTTTTGAGTTCAAGGGTTTACCTACTCGTTACTGTGTAAACTGTGTGTAGTGAACAGGATAATTGAAGTAAAATTAAGTTTTACGTTGGCATGCACATATTTTATGAAGAGAAATACTCAGTGTTATTTACATAAACATGATTTCTTAAGTCTAAAATTATGTCAAAATAAGTTAACCACTTTGACAATTACAACAAAGAAAGTAATCACAAGGAATGTTGCGTAGGAGTTGTATCTTTGAGAAGTTAAGGAATATGTAATCTGTGCAACATTTTGCGTTTCATAATCCGAATGTCTAGCACAGGCGACGTCAATATTTCCACCTCTTCATTTAGCTCCTGCTGGCATTTTATATTTAACATTTACATAAATTCAGTGTAAAAATAGAGCGGGTCTCGAAAATATTGTATGATGTCAACATCAACACAGAAGTAGGAGTCTTCGTGCGATAACGCCAATAAGTGTCAGGAGAGCCATCTCTCGCAAAAATTCTTTGTGTGGGCGCTGCCAGTAGAAATGTAACGACCTGGGGCCGGGAACAGGGAAAAACTCGTGAAACCAAATCCTATCGTAATACGCTATTTAAAGCATAACCCGGTTGAAAATAGCGCGCTGTGCGGCAACGCAGCGTCGCGACGCGACCGACTATGCATAAATCTACAAAAAAATTTGTTTTCACGGATGCAACAGACTTTTATCGAAGCTCGTGGCCCTATTACGAAATCGGAGAAACTAGCTATTTATTCAATATACATTAGATATCGCGTTTCAAGCTTTTGTATAAATAATAAAATAGAGCTTGTATAAATAATAAAGTAGACAACTCGAAATAAGTAATAAACTTTCGAATTAGATTTAGTAGAACTATTCAACTTTACGAGTTATACATATATGTTGTAGGTTCTGCATCTGAACAGTTTTCTCCATTTACTGCAAAGATATTCGAAATTGAATCTCATGTCAACAGCAAAACAATAAACTACTGCACAAAGCGAATGGACGCGGTTTTATTTAATACATTAAACAAGAAATCGAGTATGGAGGCTTCAAAGGATATCGGAGTCCGATTCCTTTCACGTCGGCCGGCGTCGGCTGGGAGTTCCTTCAGCGCTCGACACGCACTGGGAAGACATTCAATAACCCAGTGAAAAGATTACCAAGAGCAATCAGACGGAAGCGAATCTAAATAAGAATCTCGTGAGGGCGGTCTAGAGGGTGGGGTACAGGGAGGCAGAAAAAACAGTCGAGCGCGCGCCTTTGTGAGATCGCCCGATTCGATCAAGTTACCATCAAGGAATTTATTATTTTCAATTTAATAGATACGAGTAAATTTGCGGAAAATAGCGGTAGAGTATTAATGCACTTTAAGGAAATTACTTTACATTGTTTAAGTGACCAAGAGCACTTCTTCGCATCCATGGTCTTGACCGGGATTCGAACCAGGGTCCTCCCACAGACTGAGGGCGCTCTCGCCACTGAGCTATCAAGACATAAAGAATGCAAGAAGCTCGCCTGGACATCCGATATTATATAACAAAAACTACCGCTAATTTCTTTATCTTAAGATTGAGAAATGGTTAATGCAATTGTAAACTCAACATTAAAGATTAAGTGCATTTTGGCAATCGAAAAATAATGACGAAACTGTTCAGCAAGAAACGCACAAAGAAACGGAGTGATTCAGCTCGCTGAAATTTGAAAGTGAACGCATATACCTACATAACAACGTTCGAAGGTTTTGTAATATGATATCAAATTCTGTTCGACAGAAATCGGAGTAAGGCCGTGTACACGTGGTGTGTCCGTTCGAAACCAAATCGTTACCTTCACCGGTAAATTACTTCTGTCACTTTGGCACTTGACATTTGCCATTTTTTGTCGCACAATTCACGTCTTAATTCGATTAGGTCATAGAAATACTTTTGCAGACTGGTTTGTGCAACTTTTATCTGTACGAATTAAAATACTCGTTATCGTAGTTCATATTTTGCATAAAATGAAGTCGTGAGCATTTGCTCTTTAGTTATCAGTGAGCACATTATCTTCGTCGGAGGTGACGGCAATAAGCCGGCCACGGCATCAAGTAGAGCAGCGGACGATAAAAACCGTCCAAGCGTCAAGGTCACCGAAGGTTTTTTAGTTAGACGGAAAGTGAGGCATGATCAGGTTCGACCTTGGTAATTAATGTCTCGGTCTGTCGCAGACGAAGAATAAAAACTACTTCACTAAATACAAATTTTGTATTTGATAATAGGTAATTATTTTAGTTAAAATATGTATTTTCCAAGTTGGTATAAGAAATATTTCAAGATGTTAAACCAAAAATTAAACAAATATCATAAAAAAAATATCTCCGACAATATTATTATGGGTTTAGGAGGAAAACAAGGTAAATTATTTTATATTTCTACAGCCTTCGTAAAGCTTCATGATTATTGTAAATTTTAATACTTGTACGACCGACTACTCGGTGATATATACATATTTAAAACATTTAACATCCGATTAGAGTAACTCACTTCATATTTGGTTTTAAATTGACTGTTGAGTTTAGTCTGACAGATTGGCCTACACACATCACTATTTTACGTAGAGCTTATGATCAATGAATGCGAGTGAGCATGTGGCATTAAAATTACGTCAAAATACGTTCTTTCATTTATGATTCCTTATTACTCTCAATTATGGCCACATTGGGATTAAGTTACTTAATTTGGAATAAAAGCCCAGTATGTATTTTATTTCGTCATCGTGTTCTTATAAATTATGTAAAAGGGACAAAAAAGGACACCCTTTGTAAATATGTGATGTGTATTACTATGACCATATTTGTAGTCACATTTAACGAGAGTCCACAACAAAGGCTATTTATAAATTATGGTGAAGATGCAAAGCAGCTGTCAAATACGAGAGTAAGAAAAACGTGGCCTACAAATTTACAGACATAGCGAAGTATTGAGGGCATTGTTGAAATAAAGTGTTCATATTTAGCGTTACTGTCAATGCTACGCGTGCTTGAGGTTTCTAACAACATTCAAGGACGAATTTTACTTGTTTGCTCTATTATAAATGATGTTTTAAAAACTAAAGCAGATGGTTGAGATTACATTGTTATCTATGTGTTGGTGGCAGATGTTACGTTTCGTATATTTGGAAGTTCAATAGTGATGTCATCATTTGTTATTCCTCGCGCGATTCGCATTTATATGCGTCGGTCAACGCGCGCTATGTTGACTCACATCATCATCAAAGGAAAGGTTTATTTGCCTCATTTAGACTTCGTTAAAATAACTCAATGATTACACTTTTTATTTACTCCAGTTACCGCACTATCTTATCACAATTTACTGATAATATCTCTTTATTAGCTTAAAAGTGCACACCTTAAAATATGTGATATTCTAGCAACAGTCGTGGTAAATTTATTTTTATTGCAAATTCCAAACGACTAGAATCAGGAGATTGTTCGAAGTAGGTAATAACCGATGTAGTCCATTGGAACCAAAACAAAGGCCATTGTTTAACGTGTGCGACCGAGAACCAAAGCAAAGCAGATCGCAACTAGCTCCACACTGTAGCTCTACTTTAGCATTCGGGACGTGTACGGAGCACATTTAGCAGTCTCAGGGGGCGACGTTAGACTGGTAATTAGCGAGAGAGGCGAAAAATTTGCGACGGCTTAAATTTACGAGGCGCAAATTACACGATTCCGACGCTATCGCTGCAGCGGGCCCGTTAATGTGCAAGCCTTATCGAACGTGGTGCTTGGAGCGAGCTCGTATCGCTACCGGCGGTACACAGACATTAAACTGATCCCATCGACAAAAAAACTACACTAAATACGACAGTAACAAATGCAGAACATTAACGATATGTTTAATTGCACTACTACGTTTTTTTTTCGTTTTCAGTCATGATTCTTTTATTTCGTACTTCGAGAGTTTATAACAACGACTTTCGTATTCAATTATTTACGCTAAACAATTTGAGCACCGTGATTGTAAATTCTTTTCTCAGAGTAAGAAATAAATAATGAAGGAGCATCACTCGCAAAATCATCGTAAATAAATCGCACGTTACTATGCAGAGAACACACCAGAATTTTTTGACTAAATTGCATCCTCCACTTTAAAATTTATCAGCGTATTTGCCCCGATATCCTCCATAAAGTAATAAAATGCAGAGGATTAAACGCTTTGAAAAATTCATTGCTAGCATTAGCTTCATTTGTTTTGTGTCCGTCCTTCTCCTTTTGCCATATAGTTTAAACTTAAGAAACAGCTATTTATAAACGGCACTGTTTTTTCGGATTACATTACTTACTTTTCTTGCTCTTTGTTAACGTTGCTGTAATGAACAGTTTTAGCTCAAGTTTAACCGATTCAAACCAAAAGGCTAATGTAAAAACTGTGTTTTAAATGACATTTATATTTGAAAAACTAATTAAAAGAAATAGTAACGTCAAACCAAAAAATAACGTCATTAGAGGACGTCATTTTTTGGTTTGACAACGAGGTTTCAGAGTATGTAAACGAAAATATTATCTTTGAATCCAATTTTTACATTTCTGTTGAGTTTTCAAAACCAACTCGATCGATTTTTATAAAATAAAAATGGAATCAACCGAGAAGAGACCCTTTGAAACAAAAAAAATATAATTTTCCAAATCGGCTCAGGTCGTCGAATAATCAGTGCCAGTTAAAAAATATTTCGACGAATTGAAAAACACCTTTATTGAAGTCGGTTGTAAATGTCGTTACAGATGATATCAGTTTTGATTCAGTAAAATTAGGTCATGTTAAAAGTATGACATGGATACTTAATCTAGACGTTAATGTCGCCTGCGATGATATCATCATCTTTAATATCAAAGTTTTCCCTGCCGCAATACAGATTATTTCACATTATACCTAAGAGGCGGTTTTAGAGTGTCAGAGGAGCGGAAAAACATGTCAAAATTGAAATTTTATAAGCATACGTAAATGTTCTGTACGTTCTGTAAGTTCCATGTATAAATTAATGTTAATAATAATTTGACATAAACCCCATCACCAATTCTACTATCTGTCATTCTGAAAACGCGTATAGGCGTCTAATTGGCTAATAAACCAAATGTAAACCAGTCTAATTTCTCAATTTCTTTTAAAATACAACTTATGTAAATAATTTGACATACCTTTCATTCAAATCATAACATTAAAAAAACATAAGGACTACAGGAATACCAACACAAGCGAAAATTTTAACAAATATTACGCGCATACACAATACCTCAATGTATGATTGTATGTACAATAATGATTTACTTATAAACAGATTTGTCGATGAAGGTAACAGTAACAATCTCGCGAGTTTAAAAAAAAAAGTTTTTAAATGCGTAAATCAACTGACTTCCGAATACTGTGTTCTAAATGTTTACTTACAATATTCGATTATCCGAATGATACCGGATATAATTTTAAACGAAGCATCTATCAGTGTTTAATTTCGCTTCGTAATCTTCGCTTCAGCTATATTAGATAAGTTAAATTTCACTGAGGCATGTTTTAGATTAGATAAGAACGATACGGAGAAGCTTATCACACGTTACGTAGTTATCAAAAGGTCTTCGTTCTATATTTTTCGACCGTTTTATATAGTGCGATTTGAGGTTTTCTTAGTCACCTCATTACGTAGACTATTTTTAATACACTATAAAATTATTCTCAAATCGACTGTTTTATTTTATTGTAAATGTGTTGATTTTGTTTTATCATTTATAGGCTCTTATCCTTCACTGTGCCGCTTCGATAATAGTCTCGACGTTTTGAGGGATTTCTGTATTATATATCTGTATAAGTATATCAAAATACTTATTATACTATTTTAGTAAGTTCATCTATAATTATTTGTTTACTTAAAATGATAGCCTCACTCTGCTTTGGGCTATTATTTTACAAGCTGAAACCCTGCAGTGTGTATTGGAACATGCAGAGTCCAAAACATTCACTACCACTGTACTGCGCTTGTCACCCACAAATAAAATGATTAATATTTATTTTCCCTCAACGTTGCCTTTCACACCGGATCAGTGATGTTTGCACATTATTGCTTCGTGGTAGAATAACTGACGACTCCAAGTAATGTAACTTACTACATAATAATTTCATTAAAATCCTTTAGGCCGTTACAGAGATACGTATGAGCAAACATACACAGAAACTTTACCCTTTTTAATATGTTTGTCATTAAAATCCGCTGCAAAGAGAAGATAGTTTCTTTATTTTTGGAAAAAATATGTATGCATTACTCACCTTTATACGTACTCGTATTTCTCGTACATAGGTATTTAAATGTTTGGAATTGAGAATTCAGTAATGAGGATATCTTGTTCAATTACATCGGATTTGCGTTGTTTAAGTTGATTTGTGTAACTTTTTAAATTGTATTCGGGTTAAATAATATTGTTTGCACAGCAGTTTTACTCTATAGTGCCGTGTGTTGGATTATCTATTGTCGTCTGATATCAAATTTGCAGAAGATTATTAATAGGTTTACGAATGTAATTCGTATTAAGCACCTAAACTTCGAATTGCAACAGTACTTAAATATTTTTGAAATGTGTTTTTGGTTCACATTTATATTTTCGCTTTTTTTTTTTCATGTACTTACACTATTTTAAACTATCACGGTGTTCTCTAGAGTATTATTGGTAGTTACAGATTGTTATCATTTTTATTGAATAATACCAAAATTAGATCGATTTTTATGACGTATTTGGTATATATGAGAATAGGCCGTTAAGTATTTTCATTCCCCTGCCCCATGACAATTTTTAATCGTGTTTTAGTTATTATTGTATAAATAACACCAAAATAATTTAACAGTGATCTGTATCAAGTAATTACATGAAGTGTCATTTACTTTAACATTATTTACTTGTTATTACTTACGATGATAATTTACATGGCAGATCAATGTTTAAGGGGTCAGCTAGTATGTATCTTACTGTGAGATTATGTACGATTAATTAGATAGTTTGCCAGAAACATATTTTGAACAATAGGTACTGATATAGGACCATAAAATATCAAAGCGTAATCTAATAAAAATAAATAATAATACTGAAATAAAAACTAAGGCGTATTGACAAACGTTTTATTGTTACGAGAGCGAAGCAGGTAGTAGAGTGAGATTACGGCCTCGTCCCACAGTTGTAGTAAAAGCTAAATTTACTTGTTTGCGATTTGAATATTACCACGAGTAATGACTTATTTTTTATGTAATCTATAATTTTGGAGTTTGTTCTACTTTTACTTCAAATTTCTATTTGTTCCAGGGAGTTGTATGGTGCACCTCTTCTCTTTTTGAAAACTGCACTCAGTTTTCACAAAGTAATGGTGCACTGACATGGTATTTTCATAATTTAATATGAGTACTTTAATTCTTTTCTGTATTGTTTCTTGTGTCGTAATAAAGTTTTTGTGTGTATTGTGGCGTACAATACATATGGCACTTTTAAGGATGATATTTTTCTCTTTTTTTAAATAAGGATTAGGATTATTACAATATTTACTTCACCCGCCACTTTAGATCTTATAATTTCACCAATAACATCAAGCCCAAACCTATTTTTGATATGAAAATAGTAAATTGCGATAGAATTGAAATGATTTTCATAATTGATACGTTGCTTACGTAATCACAAATATTTCGTGTATTCGACTGACAAACTCGTAGTAATAACAAGTACGCTTTGATTTTCAATGATAATTTTATATAAAACTAGCGGCCCGTTCCGGCTTCTCTCGGATATCGTCACATAAAGCCCATTAATCGAAATAAAAAACTATTCTATCTTTTAAGTTGGATCAATCTACACACGGTGTCCGAATTTGATTAAGCTAAGTAGTAGGCTAAGTAGTTTAGGAGTCCATCGCGGACAAACATCGTGACAGGAGATTTATATATATTAAGATATATTTCTAGGAAACCGCTGGTTGCAGGTTGCGCAGGACCGTTCGTTGTGGAAATCTAGGGGGGAGGCATATGTTCAGCAGTGGACGTCTTGTGGCTGATGATGATGATGATATTTCTAGTTTGGGGAATCATATAAATGGCAATCAATTATGGCAATTCAAATTAATTGATGAAAACTCATCAATTAATTTGAATTAACTCACTAGTCACAATAACATGTATTTTGTGATTAAACATTATTTACATCGTTCATGCATAATAACTACAGAAAATAATTTAGTTCGTTGCTACAGCTTCGGTTCTTGTCCACAGATTTGTTTGCTATAAAATTTATGTAATAACATAGATGAAATAGTAAATTTCATTTCGATCACAGAATCTTACAACCTATACGTAATACAGAAAATAATAATTAGTATTAACACGAATATACGAACTGTTTAATTAATATTTCCTACATTATTATTATTTATACATTGTTCGTAACTAAATGTAGTGGACCCACCGGTCCAATAGTTAAGTACTTCATGTGCAGTTATCAAAATATAATCATTTAAATTTAACTTTTAAACGCTATATAGTTACACATATATTTACTATTTTTAAATAGTTAAATTCTACCATATTTAGGAGTATCTCAGACACATTCGTACGTTTTGTATTTTTCTGTTTCGATAACGAAAAAAAGAGAGAATATCCATTCCTTCGATATTTTTCTCTGTATTCACTGGGGATTCTACAATTAATACGAGTAATCTTAGCGGGATTGACTGGCATACTGTTATGATTCTATTTATACTCATAATGGTAGTTATACTTTCCTGTTTATAACTAAATATGCATTCGTAAGTTATATGGTATTCAGACTTTTGTTACATATTTTACCCAATGATCATGCCGATCATATTCATGAATACAGTATTGTACTTTTTGCCGGTATTAATTGTGAAAACATTTTTATATGCACGTATTTAGATTCGTTAGAAAAACAGTTTTTTTTGTTCAATTCAGAACGATATTTAGAATTATGTATTTCAAGTGGTGACATCATCCATTTGAGAGATGACTTTTGTTAAAATTACATCATTCTGTTGGGTATTAATTAAATAATTTGAGCAGTAAATGGCTGATAGGTTCATCAAATTTCAAAATGTACAAACTCACTAGTCTGAATTACAACAAAAACCATATTTTAAGTTTAAAACTGGGCAAGTAGTTAAACTGGTCTTTAAATTAACGACACGATGTTTTACTGTTTTCTCACGCACTAAATGTTTGTTGAAAATGTAGGTGGCAAACTGGCAATAATCAACGATAAATACTGGGTTTCGGTAATTACATAAATCGGTAAGGTACATAAATAATATAAATATCAGCAAATATATAACCTATACAATAAATGTGTAAAACATTTGCTAATACTTAATGGAAGTTACAGGTTATTAAATATGAAATTTCGTGAATAAAATGCACCAACCGTGAAACGATGAAATAGAGTTCATAAATGAAAAAAATGGTAAAATGGTAAAATTGGTGTTCCCAACACACGAAACAATATTTGAGTTACACTAGCAAACAGTTCGGCAGGAGATAATATTCTGTAGAAACAAGAACTTCTATAGACGCAATATTAGGGAGCCTTGACAAATGAGAAAAGAAAGTTTCGTCTGGGGATTAGGGAAGAGTTCTACTTAGCGTAACTTTCACATTATGGGCAATATCGATGAAAGCTTTAACTTGGAGGTGGTCAGAAGCGGTAGCGGGCCCGTGCTCCTCGCGGGTTCGACCAAGCCAAAGCTCTCATGCGGCGCAGCGACATTCGTGCTGGAGCGAGCGGAATGGATCGCCAACATTATACCCGCCAATAAAAACATACCGCTCGCTCCTATTGTAGGAAACTTTTCCCGTCGAATTTCGGATATTGTCTAGGCAACAACTCCGCTCACAGACAAAGAACACTCGTAAAACAAACGAGTGGATGACGCACGAACGCTGAATGCACTGGATTCACAAACTTCCACGAGGTAATATCACTTCTACGCCAGTTCCGAATTTCGACGAGACCATGCCGCATTTAATAGTATGAGCGTAACACTTACATGATGAGGGGTAAACAAGCCGGGTAAGGGAGTAAGAAAGTCCAAAAGTTAAAACATAGCAAGTTGCACGTAAGTTAGGAGAAACGTTTCGCCGGTAGCGTAGAGTTCGCGTTCGCGGCCACAGCGGGGCGGCACGCGTCGTGATCGGGGCACGAGTGCGGTGCACGGAGCGGCGCGAGTCACACAAGCACAAGCAGAGTCGGCGGGCGACTGCCGGGAGGCGAGCGGCGCGGCGCGGGGGCTGCCGGTGCGCGCGCACCCCTCGCGCCGCCTCACCCCCCGCCGCGCCCGGCGCCCGTGCCCTCGCCCCGCGACTGACGCCAGCCGGCCGCCTTATCACACCGTGCGACGCGGCCGCTTCCTTTCTCCTCATGCACTGCAGAGCTTTTCGCCACTGCCACACTTCCGCCCGCCCGACCATCTTCTATACAATTTAAACCTTCAATGTATTTCAACGAATGTCTTCCACTCCTAGATATCTTGTTTTCTTTTACTTTGAGAATTTGCACAGCGGCAATAAATTGCGGTTTGGTGATCAAACTAATTTCCTAAACAACATTTGCACACCTGCCGTGAAACTCCTGGCGAGGAACAAGAAACTTGTAATATTCCTGGCGGTGGAGTATGAAAATTAACGAGACAGGCAAACGGCGGAAGAGGAATGGGGGTTGCTATTAATTTGAGAGCTTTTGGGTTGGCGTCCGTTTTCGGTTAGAGAACAAAGGACGAGGTTTTTTAGGGTACGAAGTGGCAAAAATTTGCTCAAAATCGCGGAGAGTGGATTATATGATTGTGGGAAGGGTTCGCTGTGTGCAAGCGAGTGGGAGATATAAACTCGTGCGCAGGCGGTGTGCGGCGAAAGTGCGCCGCAGAACGAGTTTGCGTTCGTCGCGTGACCTGCCCGAGGACACGGTTGCTTTGCTCGCCCTGTAAACCAGATACTTCAAACCATTATGCACTCTAATTTAATGCCCTCAATGATATTATTGCGAGTGCCTCACCACTTTCGATATGATCTCAGACAATGCTTTTTGTTTTAATGGCTTACCCTTTGGATTTTAACAAAGAACATATGGTGCCAGCCATTATGGAAAGGCACGGACGCCTGAAGCGAGTCTAAAATGCTCCTTAAATCATATTCAACTCTTTTAACAATTTTAATTAAGCTAAAATATTGATGTTAGTGCAAAACTCTTTCTGGTTTTTTGAGGTCACCGTTAATTTCCTTATTTTTGACGTCCTTGTTTTATAAATCAAAATATTAATTTTACTAAAGCTAACTTACAAGTTAGCAACAAATCCCGTCTAGATCCAAACATAAAGATAATCTTAATGCATTAGCAACGGCTATGTCTCAATTGTGAATAAATGCGGTTGGGCGTGCAGCGGCGGCGGCGCGGGCGCAGATAGTCACGAATAGGACGTGTGCTAGTTTTTGCTGCTACCACGCCACGGAGCGTGACGTCTAAAAGCTCGTTTAAACGCTTCTTATGGCCATTTTGACTTCAAATAGGTATCTAGCCACTTTTTATTCAAGCACCATCTAAATAATGCCGAGCTGCAAAGTAATCTGTTGTAAAATCGTGGTCAACGACCAAGACAAGGCCACTGTATTGTTGCCTTAGATTGGCTTAGATGCTTCTAATTCAGACTTAATCGAAATTTATTCACAGGACATATTTGTTAAATTTTAGTGTTTACCGTCGAAAAATATAGTTTAAGTACCTTAAGAGTTACGTAATAAAGAATGCAATGTTTAAAAATTATTAGTATCTTCAACAGTTGTTGAGTTCCAGAAATCGGGGACAATTTATTTCAAACATTCATCCATATTATTTTGCTGCAATGATAATTTAATTTGTATTATACAAGAAAGCAATAATAATATTTCATGACTGATAGAAACAATGGCAGTGAATCATACGAATAAGTTTTAGGTGGCCAATTAGCAAGCAGTAGCATCATTACGAGCTATCTCGCGTTTTATATTGCATTTGAATTGCTCTCGAAGAAGAATACCGTTCTGAATTTATATTACACATTAGCTCGGTGGTGCCGGTTGTTCATACTTCAACGTCAGTAGGTTCTCCGAGGAGTTATGTATAAAGCACGCGCCCGTCACACATTCCTGGCGAATAAAAGACGAGGAATAGGCACGGAAGCAGCGCTAATTACTTGTTTCTAAATGTTTTTTCACCGCGTGGTGCTTTAAGCCAGCTGTTTGGAACCGAGGCGGTTGCCCAGAATGCGTGCCGACTGCCGACGTTGTCTGACACGCGAACATCGTATTGCCGGTTTATTGGTGTTCTAATCTGATGCCCTTACTTTTTGCAATTGGCTTTCTGCTTTTCTTCTACTACTGTTTATTTTTATTTCGGAATCGCGTTTGAGTTTAAGTTGTTTAGATGAAAATGCAACACTGCGAAACGACTCGAAGATGCGCTCCGTTGGCGAAATTCGGTGCCTCGCGAGCGTTAGGGTTCATCGACCTACCGTTCATCTCAAGCCCGCAAAAAATGCACTGCCCCGTCCCACGCCGAACGCAATTCGCACACACGTGTACGTAGCGTATACATACGAACACTTACTGAGGTAACGTTACCAATAGCCGCTCGTGTAATCGTACACCGTACTTCTCTCCTTGCACGGATGTCGGAGAGCAGTCCAAGAACAATGTTCATGGCATCTAAGATATTTATCATTTGCCTACGCGTTGAAGTTGATTGTACGTACAAACAGCGTTTGATCCGATTCAGAAACATATTTTTACTAGGTATTTGAAAATGTATTTGTCTACAAAACTTTACACTTGTATTTAAATACTAGCTGGACCCGCTACTTCGTTCGCGTAAGCAGATGATACTGACTTATACATTAATTGGAACTATCGTACGTCAAATATTTGGATAAGTATTAGTCATTGAAAAACCTTTGAGTTTGAGTGAATTTGTTTTTCCACACCAAAATTATTTAATTTTATCATCTTTATTTTTCTTTTTTTAAACAAAATCAAACATACTTAGTAAGGTTTCGTAGTATCGAACATAGCTGCAAGTGTTAAGTTTGTAGGATTTTTATAGGATACATTATGAAAAGTCTGAAGCTAATGTGCATGATCTGATACCTACTTACCTATTTCTTTTTATCCGCAAGCTGTTTTCTAGCTGTTACCCGCAACTTTGCTGGCGTAAAATTTTGAACGAAGCCTGTGTGGAATCAAAATAATTAAAATTTTGAGTTTTAATGATATTCAAGCAAGTTGAACCCGTAAATCTAAGCCAAGTCCTAGTGAAATGTTAATGTATGAATTTAATTGTAGGTAACACAGAAAAAATCAAGAACGAAAGAATCCAAATTTGGCATCATAATCCTTTTAGCAGCAAAACTTATTAGTACAATTTAGAATACCAGTAACGCCACCTAGTGATGAAAAAAAATACATACCACAATAGCAAAACATCGATTTAAACTGGCATTAGCGCCGTCTAATGAGAATATTATGTTGCTTGTTATTTTGATTGTGAACGCAAATCACCTATATTATCTACGCCATAACGGGTGCACATATTTTCATTTTGGCTTTTACCTTACCATCACATCAAGTTCCTGACGAAAATAAATGCTTAAATTAATATGGAGTTAAATGAAAATGTAGACTTATTAGCCCATGTGAAATTTTAGACTCTAAACTATATGTGTTTCGTATGTCAACCCATATCGTTGTGCCGTTTTGACGTGATAGTTTATATTTGTTTCCTTAGAGCCCATGCTTCTTTTCAGGTTGATAGGTAATAAATTCATAAATGTGGTATTTTAGACTATGAGTTATTTCTGTTTCAATTTTCTACCAAATTTGCTTAGTCTTTCCTACGTCACAGTAACCTATAAGTAACCGATTTGTTATTTCTGAGTTCAAACTACGTGTGTTTCGAATTCCATCCAAATATGTTCAGCCGTTCCAACGTGTCCTGTAAATATTATGAATGTCACTGTTTGGATGTTTGTTACGTAATACATAGAGTACTTATACATAGGCAATGTTTAGCCTATGTGTTCTTCCAGACTGTAACCTAATTCTATTTCAAATTTCAACCCGATCACTTGATACGTTCCGCCATGACTAAATCGGCAATAGAAATACATCATCTGCGAAAATTTCAACTGAAACTCTAGCTATCACCGTTCTTGAGATACAGCCTGGTGACAGACGGACGGACGGACGGACGGATAGCGAAGTCTCAGTAATAGGGTCCCGTTTTACCCTTGTGTACGGAACCCTAACAACGGTCTGCTTCGGTCACCGAAGCTTGTTGAACACTACCTTTAAATTTTAAACAGTATTTGGATTGAAATAATACGTTTTCTAATAAGTTACGGCTGGTCTAGTAAGTTACAGCTGACCTAGTCGGGAGAACGGCGACTGTCGATCCGGAGACCCAGGGTTCAAAATCAGGCGCACCACTATCTTTTCAGAGTCATGTTCGTAATGCCGGTAATTAAAACGGTGAAGGAAAACACCGTGAAGAAACCGAAATCTACCTATAATCTAAGTTCTAAGTCATATGTTATCCACCAACCGACACTGGGCCAGGGTGGTGGATTATAGCCTTGTCTCTCTCCTTGCGATAAAAGGCCCCGACGCCCAGCAGTGGGAACATTTAATGGGCTGTTTATGCTGCTACTTATTATGCTGATATGTTTTCTCCAAAATACAAAAATCTACTTCAATGACAGGTAATTTAATTCTGTCATTCGACTAAATTTTATAAGAAGGTATAACTATGTCGTACAGATAAATCTTAGCTAGCCTATCGGTTTTTTATCGGATACACTTCGGAGAGTGTGCGACTGATTTGCATGATCGGATACCACCTTGCCCTTTTTTTATAATGTAGCTGGAAAAGCGACATCGTTTCATGGTTGATGTTCCAAAGACACGAACGAAGAGATTTTACTCTAATTTTGTGATAAGAACATCTAGGCTGTGGAATACGTTGCCTGAGTGGGTTTTCCCGATGATTACAATCTTTGTGTCTTCAAATCGAGAGTGAATCGGTTATTTCTAGGTAAACACGCTCCATCGTAGACCGCATTGTCGTTTAACATCAGGCGAGATGGCGGTCAAGTGTAAACTTATAACAGTTAAAAAAAAAACTAAGCTGATTTTAGTTTTTTTGTTGATATTTGAAAAACTACTTCCCTGTTTTCGATATCTAAGATCACCTCTGAAGTATTTTCTACCAAACAGAAAAGGAATTATCAAAATCAACTAACAATTAGCGGAGTTATCGCGTAAAATAAAAAACATGCAACCCGATTGAGAACATCCTCCTTGTTTGAAGTCGATTATAACCGAATGATGTTTGTTTTCCACAAAAAATATATTTTTGACAATTATTTTGTCGTCCAAAACGACGCGAAGCGATCACGTGGGCACTTTCTAGAATCTAGAATCTAGATATTCTGTGGATCGTCTGTGATACACAGAATACTTAGTAGTTAGTATGTACTGAACGCGCCGCGCGTGTCTTTATTATTTAATGTTTATGTAATTTTCGAACCAACAGACCGATATTGTTCAAATTTTGACGGGACAATATAAATAATGTGTTCTTTCTAACAAAAAAAGAATTAATGAAATTAAACAACGCAAACATGAGTTACAACCAAATACACATTCTGACTTTCACCCCCTCCCGCAAGAAAACCGATCAGAATTTGGGGATTAAAAGTAACCTACAGCAATGTCCTTAGTATAAACTAAAATCATGCCAAGTTTCAGCTGAATTGAATCAGTAGTTTCGGCGTGATGCGTGATCCCTATACAGAAAGACAGACAGACAGACAGACAGACAGACAGACATGAAAGAAAAAAAATGCAGTTTCGCTATCAGTATCGACTATGGAGTGCCCCAAAAAAAAATGTTTCAAAATATCTTCAATGTACAGAATTCGACCCGTTACAGTTTTATTATAAGTATAGATAGATATACTTTAGTTTTTCCCATAACTTTCGTCCTTATTTATGAAAAAGACAGCCTTGGAAGTAGAGTGGATTACACCTCGGGCCAAAAGTACATTTCTAGCTGAAATTAGTGAGATCATGTTGCTTTTAAAGGTGTCGTTGGCAATCTGGCCCAAAGCCGAAGAGTCAATTGTTCGACAAATGAAGCAGCGGGGGTGCGCCCACGCCGGCCACTGCTCATCTCTACATCAGTTAACTGCGCACGCGCCATGTTTCCTGTACCATTCACATCAGCACCGTTTGAGCACCCACAAACACTTTGTCCTTTTGTATGCACATTACTTATCATAATCAAAGGCAGGGCTGACATCATCTACACAGCGGTCAGTTTAGGTCACATGTCACCATTTCAGTTAATATAACTTTGCTTTTAAGGTGAACAACTATTCGTACGACATGACGAACTTTTGAAGACTCTTGTCTCCTTATTTCGTTCACCTTGAAACTTTAAACTGCTACGTGAGTATCTACGAGGGTGAATTTGCAACGTCAAACGTAGAGAACAATACGAGCAAAGTGATAAGAAGGAGAGTGCTCAGTTTATCCGAGGGTACCGTTTTAAGCCCGATTTCGCCAACAAAGAGGTTCCGATTCTCGGTCGACTGCCTGCAGTCGCGTATCCACACACCAATTAAGTTAAATTAAATATACGAAGAATTTAGAAACTGGCTAGCTTTCTTGAAGCGCATCGCGGTAATTGGCCAACCCTGCCTAGAGCACGGACACATCACTTGTGATTTATTGATTGGTTTTTTTCTTCGGAGATAGTTGGACTCTACAGTACAGTTACACCTCGATATGAGTTATTACTTTAAGTCTAGCCTCTTTGTTGTAGTTTTATATTTATCTATCTTTTTGATTACATTTTTCACTACAACGATATTTAGTAAATATATACAAAGTTGCAACGCACTGTAACTTAATTAATAGCGTACCCTAACTGAGTATAAGTTTTAAGGATATGTGGTCCTTGAATAACTATAAGCAAATGGGTGTAATACCAATATACTGAAGAAAATTTAAAGCAATTTAACGGACTCTACAAATATCTCCTGAAAATTATTATTTGGCCAGGAAGTTATTTAGTTGATTTTATAAAATTGAATCATGTTTTCGCCAATTAGATGTTGTCTGCAAAGTGGATATTGGGCGAGTTCTTAGCATCGCGTTTAATTAAAAGCGGCGAAGCGAAGTCGCGCTCGTGGGGTCTGTCCTGAAGGCTCCGCCGGTTTGATGACTCCGCATAAACGTTAATTAACTCCATCCGAATTAACATTTGTACACTACTGTCTGCCTACCAGATACCTCGATCTTCTCACAAATTGCTGTACTTCTATTATACAAGAGAATGTACGCCAACGTCGAATTTGCCTCATAAACTGGCGTTTCACACCATTCGGCCACCATCAGGACTTGAATATTTGATATTATCCCTGTTTACAACAAATACTACTGTATTTACCTTCGGAATGTATATCATCATCACAGACATGTTTCGTACCTAACTAATTATACATTTATTGACATTATTTTCCTTTAATGTTAATAGTACACATTCCATGGGATTTTATCGACGAAGAAAATATTTATTTTGAACCCTTTTACGCTCTTTGAACCTTAAAACATCAGATTATAAAATCAGTCAGCTTGGCAGATTTCTCAGATTTCCCATTGCGTGAAAAGAAAATTTTCTCCGACAATGCAGTCCCATAAAATGGTATTGAAAAGGGTGTGTTACATATTGTATAACTAAAATAGAAAACGGATAACGCTTTTGGCAACATGTCTGCGATTTCCTACTTTTCGTATTTTCGTTTCGGCGTACATTGCCCATCTAGGAGTGATCCACGTGCCGGGATGGGTTCCGTATCCGTGATGTAGGCGCGGAAATGAAAAACTTCTATTGGCGTTTGTTGATATCTGCCTGGATCGAAAAACTGCCTCAGGTATAGTCGTTTCTGAAGTGCTGCGCTACAGCTATAATTTCCGTTTTGAGTTAGTAGCAAGGGATACATAGAAATCCAGGTTAAACAATTATTTGAAACAAAATGGCATAAAATCATTGAATGTATTTATTGGGACTATTCTGAACTCGGATTATCTAAAGTAGAATTATGACACCTACTTCCTAATAATACGTCTAAAGTTTTCAATTTATATTTGACCTTTTTACAAATGGGAGATCAGAATATTCTTACGTAAATAGCAAAGAATATCGAAAGAAATTAAATAAACACACCTCAGAAACAACTGTGTCTAGTGTATTTATCAGACTGGTTTTACAATTTACAAATTATTCATATCCTTGTGATTAAAAGAATAACATCAATAAAATACCGATTCAATTAACACCGAAATAAAATTATTAATACAGACCAAAATAATTTGAAATGGTTGTAATGGAGAATTATTATGCGTGGTCAACGCATAATTTTTCTGCTTTTCTACGTTATTACATACTCGTAGGTATATATATATATTGAAGTGTGTTTGTAATTTTTACAAAAATATATGGCACTTACACGAAAAAAAAAACAACAAATTTCATTAGTGTCTGTCTGTTTATACTGGCTAATACCTCAAACGGCTTAACTGATATTAACAAGACTTTTACTGGCAGATAGTTGATGTAATAAGGCGTAACTTAATCTACTTTATTTAATTTCAAAATAAAATTCATAATGTAATATTAAAATCAAAATTTAGATCACTTGTTTGTTGACAAGTATAGCAAATCGATACCCATTATGCGTCTAAGATTCACACAGCAGCTAACAAAAAAGGCTGTACTTATTTTGATTAAACATAGCTAAGAACACTACCGACCACTAAAATATAGCTCACTGATGTGAAGTCATCTACCTACATAAGTGTCGCATCACTTTGACATTTCAAGCGGTGTAACAGATTAACGGAATATCGTTTGCGTTATCTCAGTGTGTCAGCTAAGAATAAGAATAAGTTATAATAACTTATTCCTTTTCCTATATTTACCATAAATTTGACTGACATAATGTATCGAGAGCGGCTTTTTATAAAAAGGTAAAGTAAAGACAAATTACAAATTCGTTCCGGTATAAACGGGAATGGTTCTAGATTAAATATACTAGAGATAACTGATTTTATATCTCTGAGTGATGAGGGAGTGCAGTGACAAGTAAAGATTTAGACTCTTCATATTCCAATAGCTGTGTGACGCTGTGCTGTTAGTGGCAGGCGTGTGTGTTGCTTACCATCAGGCACACATACATGTGCTTCTGGTCTTGTCACTTTGAACTACGAGAAATAAGAATCCTACTAATATCATAAATCCCAAAGTTTGGATGTTTGTAGCTCGATCAAACCGAAACGTCAGAACGGATCGAGTTGAAATTTGGGACATATATTATAGTTTGGAATAGCACAGGTTTTTTTATCCCAGCAAAATAGCGAAAACGGGAACTACCCGGGTAAAACCGCGAAGTTCTGCTAGTATAATTAAGTTCTACTACGAGTATAATTCTATAGACTGTTGCGATAACATAATTACATTTACGAGTCCATAATACATCGAAATCAAAATTGCGAAAACTGTTTTATCATATTTGACTGTACATATATCATTATGTGACAATACTGTGTTGGCCAACTGTAACCAACACACGATATCTCACGTCGTTGGCGCCACTCCGTCACATTTAGACGTGTAAGCCTAAGTAAAGAGTGGCAAGTTATTGCCCGAATTATTCGCTAAGTAGTAAACGCAGCGAGAGACGCTCTGAGAGCGCACTGCTAAGTGGCTTTTAAGGTCGCTTACCTCATCACTACGCCTCTATTCTCCATCGAGCTGTTAGTATACACGATTGCTCTTTGTTGATTTCGTTCAATTGTGATTTAATGTTTCATTACTGTTTCCTTCACGAAGATGAGATGCTTAGACCTTCTTTTTGTCATATTTTTCTACATTGGACGCTAAAATGTAGGTGGTACTGATAATTTTTTATACGTTGGATTGAATAATATGATATTAAAATCTCTCGCTTTTCTCGTCTTGTCACTCTATAGCTATACTATAAAAAATAATACAATACCTACTAACGACTTCGTCCGCGTAGAGTTCAGAATATTTTTTACACTTGACCGCCATCTCACCTGATGTTAAGCGACGATGCGGTCTACGATGGAGCGTGTTTACCTAGAAAAAACCGATTCACTCTCGATTTAAAGACACCAAGATTATCGGGAAAACCCACTCAGACAACTCATTCCACAGCTTAGACGTTCTTATTACAAACGTAGAGTCAAACCTCTTCGTCCGTTAAATACCATTCGTTAAGGAGCTCTACATTGTCCGGGATAAAGATAGCCTATGTATAAATTCCAGACTGATCCGTTAAGTTCTTAGAACGAGATTGAGCAAAATTTCGCAATTTATTACATTAGTGTGAAACTAGATACAAGAGGATAGACTTCCTTTTACACAAATTGTCCTCTTATAACCACACCGATATTAAAACTAAACCAAAAAATCGTACAAATTGATAAATAGTAAAGCTTAGAGCTAAACCGGGATCAATATAATAATACTGACCCATAATGCCAATCGCACAAAAGATTCTTTTGTGTTGCAAACATAAATGTCAATCATTGCGGTTCTTAGGCAGTCTAAAGAGACAACAGACTTGTAAGTAGGAGGTCACAAAATACATTAGGTTTCAAAAGTACAGTTAAGATTTCATTGGATCACATAAGAGGAAAAGAGTAATATTAAAACGTATTCTTCAATCAAGGATATAAGGATTATTTTCCTACGAATATAACAATTCCGGGAACAATGGGGCACATTTCTAAGAACATTTTGCTTTCTGTAATACAGAGACAAGAAATAACACGGTAATTCCCTTAACATTGCGAAGTTTATTGGTTTTGAGTCAAAATAAATATGATCACGATACTAAATCATGTTGAAGAAACATTCAGAGCTGTCCCATTAAGACTGAAGTAGTTTGAGCTAGCTGCTAAAGACATGAATCACGTTGCGTCATGCGACTCGCATGTTTGGACCGTGACTATTTAAATTAGCCCGGTTAGACTCATCTCATCCTCCATTAGTATTAGACGAAGATTTTTTGTCCACTTTGAGAGTCACGAAGGCGACAATGGACTGGTTCACTAACGACGCCGCCGTACCGGGTTCACCTTATAAGATCTTGGAGACATGAACGAAATCAAGTCAATTACCACTCCAATTGTTGTTTATTAAGCTGATTGAATGTCATCCAAACGCGGTTTAACAATGGCCCAACGATTGAGATTATTGAGATTTGTTAGGTCGTAAGTTTCGTTTTGGCCTTATCGTTTCATCCATTTAACATTAAAAATATTTAAGGTAGGTAATAATGACAAAATAAATTTGTCATGACGTTGCTAAAAATGATAATGGGGTAAATGAGGTATACTTCAACTTCTTGAGGTATGAATTTCAGGTAGAGCTCTGTTGTCGTGAGATAATAGTTCCGTGATGTTGCCCCTAGGATTCCGTAGCGTTCCACCGTGCGGTTCGACTCGGTTGCCGCAGCTCGTAAATAAAGGCGTCTCATTGTGGGCCATTATTAATGAATCTGCCACCCCCGCCCCCCGGCCCGTGCCGACACCGCACCCGCCCGAAAGCCAAATAACAGGTGCGTCTAACCCCGTTCGCACAATCTATTTTCGATGTCTTATAGCCGTGCAGAGAAACGCTCGATGCGTTTTCCTGCTCTAAATATTCATACCATATGCCAGATATTGAGATTTGTTTGGGCGTCATCTGGCCGACATCGCCTGCTCTAAACAAGCGGGTCTCGTGTCGGCTTGGGGTAGTTTCATTAGTCGACTGGGTACGCTTACTTTGGATATCGTGTTGCTTCAATTGTGTGCAGAATTCCCAACTCGACTGAGTAAGCTTGAAAATAAAATACTAATAAAACAAGTGGACTTTGATAAAGATTGCCTTTGCACAGGAGACAACATTTTTAGAAAGGCCTTGGAACGACATTCTACTTACCTATTTAAGTTAAAATTACGAGGAAACGTTGAATACATTTTAATTCACAAATAAAGAACATAAAATTGATAACATTGGCTGGTGAGGTCATGGCCATCCAGTTTATACATCAGTTATTATTAGTTCTTAAAACATTATAAAATAACAAAAATATAACCCGTTCTATCGCAGACCATATTGTCACTGAGAATCAAACGATAGTGGGCAAGCGTATACCTATTAACGATAAAAAGGAACACAAAAAAAGGAAAAAAAGTTAAATTTTGAAATTGATTATAAAACGTAGAGAGGTTGAAGCGAATAGAAACGTGCGTTAATATAGCAACAACGACTTCTATAAAACTGCATATCACTAATTTGACTATCTCCGATGACTAAGTAACAAGATTAAATATGTCACGAACGTTGACGCCATTTTATACAGCTGAATGTGTAAACTTTATAACATGACGTCAGCTTTCTATTGACGAGATGTTTACGTCGTTGCAAATCTCCCTAATTTATTCAGAAACATAAGATGATGTGATAGATTTAACTTGATGTTATTGCATTAAAGCACAGTGAGTAGTAGGCCCCTTTCGCAGTTTTTGTTTTACTGGTTTCTCTTGTAAGGTTTTCGAGACTGTTCTATTATTCAGTATACGGAAAACTGCTTTTCATATCAGTTGCAGCGGGTAGCGTAGTCACAGAAGGATGGCGGGCCCGTTCCCTCCATAAATGCACTTTATGAATGACGTAATCGTAATATTGTTCCGTGCCCGGATTCGCGTTCCATGTTTCTCCGCAATCAGCTTTGTATAGCGGCTGCATAACCTGTTACCATTCAGTGGCGGAATAGTTGTACAACGTTAATAAAGCGCTAAATTTACACGTTTACGGAAGCACTAATTACTTATTTAGGTTGTCGGATCGTGTGTTTAATTGCACTGATTTATCGAAAACGGTAAGACATTAAAAACCCACACATAGTACTGCGAGCAGATTCAAGGTAGTTTTTTGTTTTGCTCATAAAACTGGTATTCGGATAGAAATTCAAAAATTGGCATCTAGACACCAATTTACCAGTATTGGAACAATTTGCCACATACTTGGCTACATAAGAATCGCTATCAATTTGAATGAAGCAAGGACGTTACGAGGTCACAGACGAATAAACCCCAAACAGTGTCTTAATCCGATGGAGTAAATTGCGTGAATCACTGGAGTGACGTAATGGAGGAAGTTACCACTTCTGGAGACGGCCTACGCACCTCCCGGCAGGACGGCCGCACCGCAATAATGTTGAAAAAATATGGCTTTGATCCGGCACAAGTATTACTTAAACTGGTTAGATCTCCGCAATGAAGATTGAAGATTAACTTAATAATTCCGGTTAGTAAATTTTCACAATCTTTTCTATAAAGAGCAAGAAAGGGGAAACTGGACGGTTTGTTTCGAATTAAAATTATATTTCCAGCGGAAAGTGAATGTTTTCATTAGCAAATTTGTACAAACAGGAATTCTATTGTTTTGAAGGTAGGTCGTTATTTGGTGGGTGTTTTATTTCATTTTTTATCAGCGTTATCACTCGACAGTGTATATTTAAATACAGCGTCCGTTAATTAGCATAATAGTGTAGGAGTTGGTGACGTAACATAATATAATTTGATTACGACGTGGCTGGACAAGGCCAACGTGATTAGCACTTGATGCACGCATTCTAAACATACAAAATGCAGAATGAGCATCTACGAGAATATCAGCGCATGGTCCTTTGGTCCTTTTAAATAACTACAAAGAACAGACAAATATGTATGTTTTATAAAAAAAAACACCACACATGTCTTTGCTTAAATTTAAAGTAGGTTTGTGAACCTGAGTATAACGATTATGTTTCATAGATACCTAATGGCATCAATCATTTATTCGTCTTCTACTCGTATAATAATTTGATTTCGCAATTTGATAAAACTCAAGTTTCTATAAAGAAAATCCATAACACCAGTCACGCCTGTTTGTAAAATTGGGAATTACGCTGCTTTTGTACGAGGCTTTTGAGAGTCGTGAATATGGAGCTATGCCACTGGCAACTTTGAGATTGGAATATAAACATAAAACATCAAGTCTCACCAAATTCAATTAACAACAAAGTTTATTTTATACAATACCTACGACGAGACGAGCAAAGTATGCGCCTGATGGTAAGCAACATTACACGCCTGCCCATAACTACTTTACTTAACTACTTTCGTTTCCCAGAGATATAAGATAATTTTTCTCTTTGTTATTTCTGTTGTATTTACATAAAAGCCATTTGAAAAGAGCTGAGTCGTTATCAATTAATGAAAGTTGGTTAGAAATCACTAGTTTGTTTTCTTCAAATTTTAGGACAACGAACCGAGTACAAATTTCCATCCACGAATAGAGGCAAGCACAAAAAATTTTGTTAAAATAACTCTATTTGCTACATAACAATATAACGCTGAGGCTGCACTTCAAAGCGTTTAGAATGTCGAAACTTTCACAAAGGGTGTCTTTCAAGGTCCAACCACGCTGTTGTGCCCACGATGAGCCAGCGATAGGATATCGAGAGTGACTGAATTGTTCTTCAATTCTGTGTTATTTAGTCATATGAACATTAAACGCCGAGTGACTCGTGAAATTGGACATCTCGTAAGATATGATATCGTAAAGAAGCTCATGTATTATTCAGCGGTAGGCATACTGCCATTGTAGCAATCGGAATCGTTTCATACATTTTATGTAATGCCGATGAGGTAGTTCTGAGCTGAATTGCTGGCTTATAAATTAACAAGCTGAACCAAATCGCCAGTTCTGTTTATGCGTTCGAAAATAACTTCGGCCCCGTACGTTATCCGAGTTTCTCTATTTATCTGTCATCGTGTGGCTTATATGAAGTCTAAAATATGTTTATCATTTAGTTTTTGACGTGAAAAAATGAAATTGTTTTAGAATTTGAATTATTGTGCTCAGGAACATTTGAAAATACCGTTACAATTTCTCACATTTCCTCAAATCCACCTTCTTATGCATGAAACATTTGAATTATAAAGTAAGAAGCGAGTGCATAAGATTCCTTGGCGATGCAAATGAAGCGCATAGAAGCTGCAGTCTAAGTGAAGGGATGAGAAGGTGAGTTTGCACCTGCGGGGCGGTGAAAGACACCGCGAAGTCACGTGACCGCCGTGAACCGAGGGGTGGATATTAGCCGGACTCAATGGTCAGAGTTCAATCGCTGGGGCAAGCTTGTAACCCATTTTAAGCTGCTTAGCTTTTAGACGTTTGTCGCAGCGGAATTTAGGAATAAATGTAAGTAATATTCAAGACTGTTGTCATGATTGGAGATAATATTGTACATTTAGATAAACAGCATAAAACTGAAAAACAATTATCGCAAAACAGGCCCATATTCTCCAGTGTTTATATACACCCAAATGGTGTTCAAGTTTGTTAGTTAAAGCAAACAACAAGACAGATTCCAATTGAGTACTCCAACAGATAGAGGATAACTCTTACAACGATCCCGTGACCGTTACTCAAACTTTGGAC